>JADBJO010004130.1:30000-35000 GCA_016801955.1 Conus betulinus | reverse complement strand
AATTTGTATTATTTGGTGTGCAGACTGTCATGCCTGGCAAATTTACCTGCATCCAGTCAGCCGATCTGACATGGCACAGTCAACCTTTGCCCAGATAAGGGGAATGGGCTGGTTCATCCTCTGTTGTCTGGAATAATCAGGAAGATTTATGGGGGTTGTGCCCTTTTATACTCATCTTTTTCACTACATATAGGCATGGTATTTAAAGAAAAATGAAACCATGGAAAATTAGGATAAGAAAGATGAACAGTGCCAGATAGGACAGGATGACACAAGATTAGACAAAAGACAAGACTTAATGAGGCCAGGACAGGTTAGGACAACAAACCAGGTAAGATGAGATGAGATGAGACAACACAAGTGGGAAGACATGAAGTTTTATTTTATGTTACAAGAAACACTGTCACCTGTCACATGTAACTTATTCTGGTCACACAAAACGTTCCATGGCAAATTAAAGTCATTACGTTTGGCACAAGACTAGACTGGTCAGATTAGCAATGTATATAATACGTTAGGTAGAGCAGATTCATTGAAACGAAAAAGAAAAAGCATACCAAGCTGAAACCTTAGCACAAAAAACCCCCAAAACATGTTTGGATTCAAACATAGGTTAGTGCTCAGTGGTAACAAACTATCACAACGGACCTAAGTGCGAGGTGAAGGAGGGAAGAGAGTGTTCAGTGACTCAGTTGTGATCAGTGCTCTTGTTCACAGGTGGTAATAGGGGAGAGAAGTAAAGATGTGTGTGTGTGTGTGTGTGTGTGTGTGTGTGTGTGTGTGTGTGTGTGTGTGTGTGTGTGTTGTGAGTGTGTGTGTGTGTGTGTGTGTGTGTGCTGTACAAAATAGGAATTCATGGAAGTTAATGTGTTTTGCAAAGTCATTAAAGTGGTGAGACTTTAACAGTTCTCTTTCTCATTTGTTTTTTGCTTTGTGTAATTACTGTGAGGTAAGGATTTGCAAGCTAAACTGTTGTGGTCCATTCAAGTATTAGTTAAGTACATAAAACATTGAATAATCTGTTGTCTTTTTCCAGAGAGGGGTTGAATTTTTCTCAAGAACCACTTCACCCTTCAGAAGTTCATGCGCAAGCTTTTGTGGCAAAGCTTGTCTTCTGATGTCATCACAGTGGAGGTCACTGAATGGGACAAGTCTGAGTCCAGTGAGGTTAACTCCGATGGTAGCTTGGATGCTATCATAAATAAAAGTATGACATTTTCATTTAATTTTTTGTGACATTGCGTTAGTTTTGTTTTATGCTGTCATGTCATGATTATATGAAAAGATAAATTTATCTTATTTAGTGCTATGTCATGTCATGATTATATGAAAAAATAAATTTATTATTGCTATTATCATTATTGTATTTATTCAGAGTGTTATCGTTTGTAGTCATTCTCTCTGTATGCATGACATCTCCAAGTTGAAAGAGTCTCTGTTTGAATGTATGTATGGAAACTTGGTCAACCTCTGCTTTTTTTTTTTGTAGAGTACTCCAACCCTTGGTCGCAGTGCATATTATAAGACAGGTCTGGGCTTGAAAAAAACTTGTGTTGTTCTGCCTCTTTTGAGGGTTGACTTGGCTTTATTGCCATACATTGTGCAAAGACCAACCTGAGAAATGGATGCGTGCTTGCCAAGACTAGATGATAATGATAGAAACTGGACATCGACCAACCTTGTACACTGTGTGCCAGTTGCATGTTGCTTTTGACATCCGATTTCTTTTTAGGTGGTTGACCAATCACATCTGCTGGTAGCTGCTCGGATTTGTGCTGGTTTTTGTCGTGCTTTTCTTCAGCAGCTTCCATTGATTTCTTCAGTGGCAAGGATTTTGTTGAATAGCTTGTCAGAACTGCAGTTGTAGTTTGTAGATGTGTTGAGGACAACCATGAATAAGTCCTCGCCTGTAATACTTATTACTGAATTGGCGTCATTCTCAGACATAAGTATCTTGTCATCAGTTCTCAGTGACACACCAGATGGCTTCTTTCCTTGGTGGTCATACTGAAAAATGCCAGTTGGAACATTCATCTTCCTAATTTTGTCCACTTCTGCTAAGTGTTTTTTGCTCAGTAGCAAAATTCTGTACAACAGTGTTCCTGCATGTAGTTCACAAATGTCCCCATTTATGACATCTTTGGTATTATAGGTCTTGAATTTATGTGTTGAAGGGTCATGTTGCTGTCCTCTACAGTGACCTATGGTGGATGCAATCTGTTGTCTATTTCCACCTGATTATTTTTATACATGTACCTGTAGTTTTGTACATGTGTTCTTGCTGGGTTGATCCAGATGCCAGCTCAGAGATGTAGTGTTTGACAGAGTTAATTCATAGTAGCTCGCATAGACATGCCTGACCCGTGAACCCTAGAGCTCAATTAATCGTGTGAGGTTGCTTCATCTGCTTGGCCAAGGTGAACAACCATTGTGAAAACCATATTCTGCTCTCTTTAAAATGTGTGTGTGTGTGTGTGTGTGTGTGTGTGTGTGTGTGTGTGTGTGTGTGTGTGTGTGTGTGTGTGTGTGTGTGTGTAAACTTTATGGGTTTAGAAATGGAATGCATTTCATGTCCAGCATATGTATGGGCACACAGAACGCACACAAATTCTCCTCCATTTCAGAGTCCTGTTCATACCTAACCTTGATCTTAATTTCTGTTGAAGTACACATGCACCTCTTTACTCCATAAATTGAATACAAAATTATATAGGAAATAAAGACATGAGATACAACTGATTAGATTATTGTTCTTTTGTTTTTTTTCATATGGTTACCGCAATTTTTAAGTGCTACATTAAAAACAATGCCATAAGTAAACACAGGGAAAAAAAGGATGCTAGACAGAATCTGATGAAAGATACTGGTTGGTTTTCGTAGAAGGATGTTGCTTTCAGTTCTCTTCTCTGTATGGTTTCAGTGACTTTTAAGTACCACAACCCGAGGGCCAGGCAATTGATTAAAACCTTCTGTCCAGCTCCACTGGGTAAGACCAAATATTCATCCAAAGAAACTGAAAAAAAAATAATCAGGTAAAAAAAAAATCTAAATCAAGAATAAAAACGTGACAAAATGAGATGAAAACAAAGAGATAATATATGAAGAAAAATTTCACCAAATTTGAAAAAAATATTACAGTTTAGGTGAAGCTTCAGTGCAAAAACATCATAAGCTTAAAGGGCAGCGAGCAGTGAAGCAGAATGTCATGGTAAACTGAGAAGAGGTAAAGGTCAGATAAACTCTTTCACATCTTTTAAAGGATAAAGGACAATAGTGGACAAATGAAAGTAAGGGAAAAACGGAAGTAAAATCCACAAACTGGGAAGAACACAAAAAGACACCAGGAATAAGAGACAGTACTGAGCTACTCCATTTTTGAGATTCATTCTGTAGTCGCCTGTCTCGGTTGTCAGTGATAACAACTTCAGGGAGGGTTGCATTTTTCATCCATTTGGCTCTCTTTTTTTTAACATAAGTTTGGAAATACCACATATTCTGTTTCTGATCAAATCGCCTGCAAGTGCCACTCAAAAAAAAAAAAAAAAAAAAAAAGGAAAAAATTTTAAAGGGGAAAAAAGTTCTAGTTAGGCACTGTGATTGGCAAGCCATCATCATTTCTCTTACTGTGGAGGGTGTTTTGTGTGCAAACCAAGAGTTTATGTGTGTGTGTGTGTGTGTGTGTGTGTGTGTGTGTGTGTGTGTGTGTGTGTGTGAGTGTGTGAGTGTGTGTGTGTGTGTGTGTGTGTGTGTGTGTGTGTGTGTGTGAGAGAGAGAGAGAGAGAGAGAGAGAGGCTTTGGTACAAATTGGAATGATGTGCTTGGAATATTTCAGTTGAGCATATTACAATAGCTTGCCTAACTATATCTCAACGTAGTGAGAATATTCTCATTGTTCCTGATTGACTGAACACACATTCATATATTACACAGATTATTTAGGGACAAATAGGCACAGAAACAGAAGAAGATGTTGTCTTGCTGGGTATAATGTGCTCTGTACACCAGCATAACATAATGCACTGTACCAGAAGACATGCACCCGGCCTGGGTATAAAGTGCTTTCCAAACCAGCACAACCCAGTGCACAGAACCAGAAGATTTTTACTTTTTTTTCAGAGTGTGATGTGCTTGCCAAACCAGCAGCACAACCCAGTGCACAGAACCAGAAGATTTTTTACTCTGTCAGAGTATGATGTGCTTGCCAAACCAGCACAACCCAGTGCACAGAACCAGAAGATTTTTACTCTTTCAGAGTATAATGTGTTTGCCTAACCAGCACAACCCAGTGCACTTAACCAGTAGATTTTTAGTCTTTCTGGGTATAATGTGCTTTCTAACCCGGCCTAGCCCTGTGCACTTGGAGTAATAGATGGAGGATCATTGCTCATCTGCAAACCTTTTTTATTCAGCCCTATCACTCAACATCTCTCTTCAAGCTTTAGCTTCAAGAATTCTGTGTCTGTCGTCAGTACACGGACAATGGACATAACACTCTCCAACTTGTATCACAGCCAGATAGTTAATGTAGACTACATTCTTGTGAAGAGGATGAAGTGGTTTGCCATCTGTAGGGCTGAAAGAGGGACAGTTCCAGGAGCTAGCAGTGACCATGACCTTGTCATGCTCAACTTAAAAGTGGTGGTTGAAGAGTAGCATGAGAATTGAAAACAGCTTTCTCAAAATTAAAGATTTCGGCATCACTGACCAATTTTAATAGGCCACTGGAGGAAAATTTGCCCCAATACTATCGCTTGATGAAGACTGCAAAGCCCTCACAAAATACTCTGCACTTTGTTAGTTTAGTCTTAGCCTGCCATAGAAGCTCATACTTCATCTGATGCATAAAGTGGTCATCACTCTCAGACAGGATTAGACTGCAGTCACGGTTCGAACATCACTATCTCAAGTCCATGATTTGGAGGTACACTGAATGGTCTATTGCCAGTTCAGTTTTGGTTGTTTCTCCAGGTATCTGTCAAAGTACTTGGTCTGCTTGATAA
>JADBJO010004130.1:10000-25000 GCA_016801955.1 Conus betulinus | reverse complement strand
TTCAGTCATTTAAAAAAATATTTTTGTTTTATAGGTGCAAAAATGAAGTATGCACAGAAGGAACTGGAAATCGGACAACAGAAAACACCAGTAAACCCATGGTCCTGGATGTTCCTGAATTCATGAGTGGAAAACACCCAACCGATGCTTTGGCCAGCAAGAAGCGAGCGAAGAGAGGGAAAGCTAGGACCAATCCTCCACACATAGAAGAGTCTGCCAGGGACAAGCAAGCAGCTTGTAGAGGGGACTCTCAGGAGGCAGAGGCGGCAGGGAAGGAGGTGCAGCCCAGCTAGGTGGATCCACGCAGCCCAGTCCTTCTGTTGGCAAGGGAGATGGATGGCTGCTGCCTTTACCAAGTCCTCCAGGGCCGATGATGGGAAGAGGTGATGGCTTACTGCCCCTGCCTGACCACTTACAGCCTCTCTGTCCGTGTTGGCCATACCTATCAACGCCACTCTCCCAGAGAGGAAGTGAGTGAACAGGATATTTCAGTAGCTTAGTCTGATTTCACGACACGTATAATCTTCACTGGCATTTCTCATTCTTCATGCTCTGTGTTCTGTGGTGTACACCATGTTTGTAATACTGGAAAAATCACCTCATGTTGATCTGCAACAATACACAGATTTTCTTGAGTCTTATACAGAAGAAGCAGAGAGAAATCCCTACTAGTAGTGTAACTAATCATGAATTTTGCTTGGGAGGAGGAAAAAGAATCATCAAACTAAAGTGATATTTGAAATAAAGTAATATGTCATTTTGGTGAGATAGAAAAAGGGAACTTCAAAGTGTGCTGGCAGATATTAACTTCTGCATAGTGACACAGTGAAAATTATGAAAACTTTTGTTAAATTTTAATCAGACATCTGTATGACCAGGGCTTAAAACTCATTAGAATTAAGTCCACTGTAATATCAGTTCAGTTTTGCAGTAGACCTGTTCTGGGAAAAAAAAGTTTTAGGTGATGAGTACATGTCCCTCCATTGCAAATAGAGTTACCATTTCTCGTTGATAGATCAGACAAATAGATCTGTAGAGTCAGATATTTGATTTGAAGCACATGCTGGGATAACAGTTGGGATATTAGCTGTCTGCATTATAGGTGCACCAATTCACATTCATGTATTGGCATTTTCACTGTCGACAAGTGTTAAGCTGACTGGAGGCAACATTGTTTTGGGCATGCATGCCCACCAGCAGCATCTGTCCCATGAAACTGGCAGGAACACTCTCGCTGAAAGCCAGCTCCAACACAGATTACCTCCCTTGCAGATTTCCTGGCATTGTCTGTTGCTCAGATGATGAGTTTGATATATTTTAATTTATAACAAACACATCAGATATTGTAATATTCTGTATCATTTGTACCATGTCAAACTCTGCAAGCAGTGAACTGTTTGTGAACTCTGTTCACCTGTCACCCAAAACCCGTCTTCTGCTTCAGTCAGTAACATGCTATCTGCTTCCCTGTCTTTGTTGCATGTCCAGACGTTGGTCAGGACACTTGTGTCCGATTCATGGTCTGTCTCAGTTTTGTCCTTTTCATAATGATTCCGTTTTGGATCCCTTTCCCTCAAGGATACAACGTCCTGCTCATGGATCACACCACACAGCACTACTCAGTGAGGGACATCAGTGCATCGTCACAGCTGCTGTTCCCACCAAAGCCCTGACACCTCCCCTCTCTCCAGGAGGAATTTGTCTTCAGTGACCTTTTTTTCTGGATCAAGGGGATCCATTAGCAGATCTCATCCTGCTGGAAAGTTGGTGTCCCAAACTCATTACTTGCCCTGAGGCTGAAGACACACAGGAGTCTTCAAGCCCACTTCAAGCCTCCTGCATTGACTGCTTGGCACCTCCACAAATCTTGACCCCCATTATGCTGCTGACTTTTGGGAGCAGCCAGCAGTGGTGCTCAGTCAGGAGTAGCCCATTCATCTTCTCCAAGGGGAAAGAGTGGTGCTTTGTTCCTGGAGTCCTTCATCCAACTTCCTTCATGAGAGACTCTTCGAGATGGCACATCCATTCATCTTCACGAAGGACTGTTCCAGATGATCAGGATGTGGTGCTGTCCCTGGGTGACTGCTGCCTCATCCTGAAGCCCCTTCCTTCCTGTCCACAGCAAGGTTCTCTTTTAAGATGGAATGGACAGGTAATGGGGACTCTTTTCAGGTAGTGTCGGACCACTGCTTTTGCCTCATAGTTGATCTGTTCGTTACCATTGAATGGTTTTACACTTACTGTCAGCATCTGGTACATTCACCATTTTGCTGCAAAGTGGGTATTAGGCGTCTGTTAGACCAGCCTTTGAGTGGCTGTCACCAGGAGATCAGACCAGGCCTGATGCAGTGCTGCAGGTAGTCCAGAATTCAGTTTTAGGGGCTTTGGAAACTGCTGATTTATCATGCCATCCAGAACATCACACAGATGTTTGATGCAGGTGGTATATACTGCAGGCCATCACATCACAGCAGCCCTGTTCTACTACAGAAGTTTAAAACACGCAGTGTGGGACCTTGTGGTGTTTTGCTGAAAGGTGAATCTGCCATGCCGTGCCAACAGTGGAAGGAGGTATGATTAAAGCAAGTTTCCTCAAAAGACTGAAGCTGTCTGTGAATGGAGAGAAGAGGGGTCCTGATGAAGGAGTTTATCATTTCCCAGGTGAACGGTGATACTAAGCTGTTAAGTGTTCCTCTGAAAAAAACAAACAACATAGTAGTCTGGAAACCTTTGCTTGGCCTTTGATAGCATTGAACTCTGACCATATCAAAGGCAGTTTTGGATTCATTACAGACGACATCACCCAGGCAGGTGGTCCTTAATGACCACACTTTTGCAGCAGGATCTTGCCTTTCCATGACAGAGGTTCAGGACAGTGCCTTTGTTTGTCCTCCTGCATGTAGGCCATGGGACAGGTCTGCCAGGAACGAGTTCGTGAGACAGGTGCATGACTGTACCTTAAATAGTTTGATGCAACTTCATTTATGAATTGTGGACAAAAAAGAAATAACAAACACATAGCATACACATGGTAAAGGATTTATTTACTTGCTGTCATCAAAATGTAGACTGACATTGTTTCTCATTTTCAGGGCAAGCAAAATCAAACAAACCAGCCTAGTTATATTTTACATGAGAAAAATGATGGTACATACCAGTGTAGTTACAGAAAATGCGCATTATCTCATTTTACTGTAAGATTTGTATTTCATCTTTGAAAAAAAGGTGAAATGTTTACACAAACAGTATTCTCAAAACCAGATAATCTTGTCTGTATATTGTGAAAACAATTTTCTGTTTGTTTTTAATAAGAGAATTGACTACTCCTGCAAAGATAGCTGTTCAAATGTATTTTTACTCATGATATAGCAGGCATATGATGATGTTTTATGTAATTTTTTTTTAAATGGTAAGAAGTGTTTTTGAGAATTTTGTACTGAATTTTTGTCTCTGAAGATAGCATGAATTGATGATAACATGACATGCTGCTGGTTGCTACTCATATGTGGATATGCTTGATTTTATTGTTCACATGTCCAGAACCACCACCATCAGTATCAATGGATCAAAGCTATGAAGCTGAGACTGCCAGTGGCAAAACAAGAGGTGAAGAGGACTATGGTGATGTCAGGTAGGAAAACATTGATGGAGGATGTTAGTTTCTTAGTTGGTATGTCTGCAGATGGTCTTACACTCTTCCTTTTTGCTGACTACAAATTGCCATTTCATCATTCCTTCTTATTGTGTAGATTTCTTTGTCAACAACGACTTGCCTTTTCATCCCTACTCTCCATTCTGCGGATCTCTGTCTCATCAGGAACTATGTCATCACTCCTCTCCATTGGGTAGATTTCTGTCTCAAGATGCTAATTCATCTCTCCTTCCATGGTGCAGATTCCTGTGTCAGCAGCAACTTGTCATTTCATCACTCCGACCCCATTGTATAGGTTTCTGTCTCAACGAGAAGTTGCCATTTCATCAGTCCTCTCCCCCTCTCCCCTCCCTCCCCCACCCCTCCTCCCCTCCTGATTGTGTAGATTTTTGCGTCAGCAGCAGGTTCCCATTTTATGATTTCTCATCTCTCACCATTTCCATTACACTTGCCTATTGTGTACGTAGCTTCTGTGTCAACAACAATTTGTCTTTTTATCAGCACCCACTTCCTCCCCTGATACCCGACCACAATCCTGTGTTGTTTGTGTCAGGAACAAGTTGCCATTTTACCACCCCTCTTTATGTGCATTAATGTATCAGCAAACACATTTTGAAATTTGTATACTAACAAAGACTGTCACAGTAACCAGCTGCCGTGGCGAAGTGGTTAGCGTCGCGGACTCCCCGGCTGGGAGGTCGTGGGTTCGAATCCCATCAGAAGTCATGTGGGTTTTTCTACTACCACGACCGGTTCTACCCAGGGTTGAGTTGCTGCGTTTCCGTGAGTGTTGCTCAAATTTCTTTGACCAACATTGCAGGTGCCTGTACCTCTCGGGCCTGGTTGACGCCGGGATATATTATGAAAGGAAGCGTAGAGTACAGCCCTGTCATGTAGTCTCAGACCGAAATGGGAATCCGTAGCATCATCTTAATCATCCTCATTCTCATCGATCAGCATTAAAAAAAAAAAAAAAAAAAAAAAGTCTCAAATTCTGTGGCTTTCATGCCCTGCTCTCATGGTGACCTCAATTTCGATGTCCTCTCCACGTCTGTGGCTTGGTTTGGATCCGTCGGGGTCTTCGGTATCGGCGAGTCCATGGGGGCTGTCGCTGGATGGACGTGGTGGCGCCCTCCAGGGGGAGAGCTCACTCACGCCAGCTCCACGACTAAGCAATTATTGTCATCAGTAGGGGGCTTAGTAGGTGGTGTCCTGCGTATGTTAGACCAGAACAGGCGCCACTGAACACCACCACCGAAGTGACCCGGCAGCAGTGCAGTGTCTCCTCCGGTGGGTGCCTCTGACGACTTGACATTGACTGTTTCCTGTGGATTGCCGGTGCCGGGGCTGCGGTGGGGCCGACCGGGCTGTGGCTGTGGACGGGGTGTTGGAATGGGCGGCGTGGGTGCACTGCCTCTGAAGTGGCGCAGAGGTTGGGACAGCAAAAAAAAAAAAAAAAAAAAGACTGTCACAGTATGTGCCTGTGCATGGAATACATGTCACACTGTAATTACAGATATGAAAATGGCAGTGTCAGAATGTATTTTGAGGCAGTTTCAGACATGTAGTGTTTAGCATTCTCTCAGCTGTCACTGCGTGACGTCAGTATCACAAGTTCTGCAGATGACAAGCTGGACTGGAAAAGTCATACCAGTTAAACGAAAAACAACAAAACACATCTGTGACTTCTTTCTTCTCCTTTTATTGTCTAGTGTTTCAACCTTAATGGTCATTAAAGGGCATTGCAAGTTGTTCAGAATGTCCATTGCGATTAGGTTTGGCCATTGATATACTAGAGTTGGGCTATACTGACAAAGTGTTTGGATATAATGGTTACCAGTGTAACAACTTCTGAAGTGTTTAACACAGAAGGGTGAATCAGCCATATTGTTAGGTACTTTTTAATTGATCATAGAGAACAAATTTAGATATACTTTTTTGTACAACTTCACCAATGGATTTGGGCATTTTCAAGGCTTTTAGCAAATCTAAAAATTTTGATCAGAATTGATTGGGATCAGTCAGCATGTAATAAAATGGCGGCTAAAATCCTTGTTTTCTTTACCTCATCATTTATAAATGCACAGTGGAATTTAAAAAGATCCCTGTTCCTTGATGCTTTATTTATTTATTGATACATAGAAAGAACATTTTCAAAATGATTTTGACCTTTGGCTGGGCAATCCATGGATTCCTGTTGCTTGATGCTTGATTTATTTATTGATATATAGAGAAAATTTTCAAAACGATTTTGACCTTTGACTGGGCAATTCATGAATACACTCATGATCTAGCATATACAATTTATTATATATATTTCCAGCAAATCATTGTATAACTTCTTCCACAAAAAAAAAAGATATCTCTTGTCATTTGTGAGCAGGCGAGAATATCCTCAACCGTGGACCCATGAAAGGAGGAGATATCATCCTAAACAGAAATCTCTTTTAGGAAGGCAAGATATACTGAAAAACATGCTGTTGTAAGCCGGCAAGATTATTCTGAAAAGGTAGCTCATCTGAGAAGTCCAGATTATCCTGAAGAACGGACTTGCAGGAGCCAGCAAGATTATCCTGAAGAACGGACTTACAGGAGCCAGCACGATTATCCTGAAAAATGGACTTACAGGAGCCAGCAAGATTATCCTGGAGAACGGACTTACAGGAGCCAGCACGATTATCCTGAAAAACAGACTTACAGGAGCCAGCACGATTATCCTGAAAAACGGACTTATAGGAGCCAGCAAGATTATCCTGAAGAGGTAACTCACATGAAAAGGCAACATTACTCTGAAGAACAGACATCTGTTGCCAAGAAACATTATCATAAGGAGCTGACTCAGGAATATGAGCCAAATCATCCTCAAGAGTGGACTCGCATGAACAGACAGGATTATCCTCAAGAGTGGGCTCGTGTGAATAAGCAAGATTATCCTGAAGAGCAGACACTTGCAAGAAAGCGACGTTATCCGGAAGAGTGGATTAATTTGAACAGGCGAGAGTACCCAGAAGAAACGAAACGTGAGAGAAGACAAGATTGTGTTCTGAAAAGCAACATCATATGAGCAGGGAAGATTATCCTGAAGATCAACCAGTCGTGAGCAGACTTGATTTTCCTGAGAAACAGAGTTCTGTGAGCAGGCTCAGTCATCCAAAGACTTCTTGGAATGAAATGAACAGTATTATCCTGAAGAGTGGACTTATGTTAGCAGGCGAGATTATCCCAAAGTCTCAGAACACATAAGAAGGCAAGGCTATCCTGAGGTGCAGCGTCATATGAACAGGCAAGATTATCTTGAAGAGCAGTCTCTTGTGAGTAGGCATGATTTTCCTGATGCACAGAACTCTGTGAGAAGGGCACGGTTATCCCGAAGAGAAGACTTTGAGTAAAAGAAAAGTATTCTGAGAGGCGGATCCATCTGAGCAGGCAAAATGATGTTGAAAAGCACACTCATGTGAGCAGGGGAGATTTCAGTGAAGATCAGAGATACACCAGTCATGACAGATATGCCTGTGAAGATGAGGAGACCAGAGGCGTCCCAGCCTACAAAGGATATGAAGGGGATAGCAGACGAAAGGTGGTCAGGCATAGTGATGACTACAAACGCCCGTTATTGACTGTATTTTGTCAGTGCTATGTACACTGACTGAGGACTGTAACTGCTGTAATTGATTTATCTGATAACTCTGTGCATTGATAGAGGATTACCACAGCTGTTGACCATATTTTGTTTCACTCTGCGTATTGACGTGTCACTGTAACCTAGGTAACAACCGCTACTGATTTTATTTTATTACCTTTGCATCTTCATTGATGACTGTGACCACTATTGCTGATTATATTTTGTTGATTTTGCTCATAGACAAACAACTTGATTATATATTTGCTAACTGTTGTGTATTGTACAATCTATGACCACCACTGATGATTGTATTGTTTTAACTGTGTGTAGTGACAGGTGATGTGAGTAGTTCTGCTGCTTATTGTATTTTGTTGTTTCTGTGTATTGACATATGACTATGACCACCGTTTCTGATTGTATTTTGTTGTTTCTGTGTATTGAGATATGACTGTGACCACCGTTTCTGATTGTGTCGTGTTAACTCTGTGTATTGACATATGACTGTGACCGCCGTTTCTGATTGTGTCGTGTTAACTCTGTGTATTGACATATGACTGTGACCGCCGTTTCTGATTGTGTCGTGTTAACTCTGTGTATTGACATATGACTGTGACCCGCCGTTTCTGATTGTGTCGTGTTAACTCTGTGTATTGACATATGACTGTGACCGCCGTTTCTGATTGTGTCGTGTTAACTCTGTGTATTGACATATGACTGTGACCGCCGTTTCTGATTGTGTCGTGTTAACTCTGTGTATTGACATATGACTGTGACCGCCGTTTCTGATTGTGTCGTGTTAACTCTGTGTATTGACATATGACTGTGACCGCCGTTTCTGATTGTGTCGTGTTAACTCTGTGTATTGACATATGACTGTGACCCGCCGTTTCTGATTGTGTCGTGTTAACTCTGTGTATTGACATATGACTGTGACCACCGTTTCTGATTGTGTCGTGTTAACTCTGTGTATTGACATATAACTGTGACCACTGTAGTGATTGTATTTTGTAAACTCTTGTATGTTGACATTTGACTGGGACCATCTCTATTGATAGTCTTTTGTGAGCTCATTGTATTGACAGATGACTATGACCATAACTACTGATTGCATATTATCAACTCTGTATGTCCACAGATGACTATGACCACCACTACTGACTGTATTTTGTAAACCTTGTGTACTGACAGATGACTGTGATTGTATTGTCAGGGTTTGTATTGACAGACTGTGACCACATTGCTGATGGTATTTTGTTGATTCTGTGTATTGACAGAAGACTGTGACCACATTGCTGATGGTATTTTGTTTGTTGATTCTGTGTATTGGCAGATGACTGTGATACCAGCTATTGTTTAGCAGCATTGTTGATGCACTTTATTTACATGAGCATTAGTGACCTACATTATCTTCTGTCATCAATAGAAATGAAATGTTGAATCAGTTAAAGGGGAAAGATGAGCCCCAATGGAAATGAAGATGAAAGAGTGTGCCTTGGTAATGTGAACAGCCTGTCCAAAGGCCAGCCTCCTTATTGACACATCCTTAGCAAAGTGTTTTAGTTGTATGTGTCATAGATGTGCAGGCATACTTTTGTGTGTGTTTGTGTGCGCGCGTGGCCACGTTTATATGTGGTGGTGGTGTGTGTGTGTGTGTGTGTGTGTGTGTGTGTGTGTGTGGTGTGTGTCCCTTGTAAACTTGAATTTTCTTAACAATTACATGATTTATCAGAGCTGAATGTAGTTGAATGAGAGATATTGGCGAATTTTTTTTTTTTAAATCCCTTGTTTGAATATGCTACACAGGATGTGGATTGTAAGTCATTAGTGATAATTTTCAGCATTGTTTTAATCATGACAAATTGACATGTACTTAGCATTAGATCAGAAGCAGTTAATTACATGTTTGTGTGCTGACAAAACATGGTTTTCAAGCAGATTTTGCATGCAGTGTAAATATTATTAGACCTGGTGACATTGGTTTGATGACTGCCATACAGATGATAAGTTGTCACCAATGGTAACATCCGCTTCTTTCCACACACAGTGTATCAATGTCTCCTGGCAGCTTAATTTTCTTTCATGTCACGTGAAGACTTAATGAACAGGATCACGACACATTGAGTATAACGGTCTGGTGCACTTGAAACTTCTCACCAAATATAGGCTTCAGTCATTTTCAAAGTATAATGCTGAACGATTAAGTAGTGGGGGAAAAACAAGTGCAGGTTAACAATTCTTCCATCATTATAGTAATGACTTGGCAAAGATTTGAAATTTAGAGAAAGAAAAAGGGTTGAAAATGAAGAAAATGGGAAAATATGTATTATAAATATGAAAACCCTCGACCAGCTGCATGAGGGAATCATCGCAGTCCCTCTCGAAGGCAGATCTGTATGTACTGCCTCCTCCTAAGCCTTTGGTCAAAGTATGGTACTAAAAGTAAAACCTGGTAGAAAAGAAAAAAAGGAGTTAAATAAACTCACTTTCTGTTTCAGTGAAATTAGCGGAAAGTGTACGAACAGTGAAGCACACCATGATGTTCTTGTGGAGAGAAGAATCAAACAAATTGGCCTTCAAATGGATTTGCTTGCCACTTCGTTGCTATCAAAGCATGGATGCAGTGTTACACCCTCTGTGAACAATCCCTCTCAGACTCTGAATCTTGTAAGACATGCTTTCTTTGTACTTTTGGTCCATTTTTCTGTGGCAGATTTACCAGAAAATTCGGACTGCCTTCTGTTTTACTTTTGAGGCCCAGGTATTGAGGACTTCTGGAGGTCTTTAAAAGAGCTTCCACTAAGCTTTCACACACACGCACACACACGCACACACACACACATGCATGCACGCACATGCACGCACATGCGCGTGTGCGCAAAATGTGGTTAGACATTATTTGTACAGCAACTTCAGATATGGCAATCAGCTGAATTGTCAACAACAATAACAACAACAACATCAAAAATCGACCTGCAGGTAATTGAATTCATCATTATGTAGTAATTCGTCGTCATTATAGAAGTAATTGTTGGATGTATGCAAGGTACTAGGGGCACCTAAAAACACCTGAAATGTGTATGTGCAGTCTGTTAGAATTTCATTACATTCTGTATAACTTGCAGATGTTGTATAACACAGGTAATTAAAGTTTAAATTGTGCTGCTAGATGGAAAGATTGCAGAAAATCACAACTGATTACTTGCTTTTCTTGTTCACTGTTATGTCCAACGATTCAAAATTCATTTTATGCTTATATAAACCTTTTTTTTTTTTAACCCACCCAGTTTGACATCTTTTAATACCGATCTGTGGTGCACGCTACATAACAACACTCACAAGTAAAAGAGTTGAAAAAATACAAGTCAGGTTCAGAACTTCAGTTCTGTAATTCAGTAGTTAATGTAGTTTTGCTGTAGCAACTGTGATGTTCTAAACTAATGTTTGATCTTCTTTCATATGAGAATGAGATCACAATTTAACTGAGCACTAAGTCTCATGAGCACACACCCCTACTCAAACGTGAGCATGGACACACACACACACACACACACACACACACACACACACACACACACACACACACACACACACACACACACACACATGCTCACACGCACGGATGCACACACGTAGACACGCACATGTGCATGCGTACACACTCGCATGCTTACAGTGTACATATGAATACACCAGCATGCAAAATACAGACAGTGTTTCAAGGCGAATGCTTGTGGATGTGTGCATTTGTTTGTGTGCTTGTTTGTTGTGCGTGTGAGCTGTGGCTTCGATCAGCTCATTTTAGATGGTTGCTTGCTCAGAAACCTTGTCCTACTTGGGATTAAAAAGTTTTTTTTTTATAGAGGGGGTGAGGGGGAGGAGCTCATTAGTTTGAGAGACCATGAACTAATTCCCTTATGTTCAGCTGTTGTCAGTGGTTCCTTACCCACGCAAGAACCCATGATTGGTGCCTGAAATATTTCTCCTATTGCATGTTGGTTTTGCTCGAATAAACATGTTGATTATAATACTGAAATTTGCAAGCGTGCTCTAACCGTTTGAGAAAAGAGTTTGTAATTTGAAGCAACAGCTGGCTATGCCTTTCTCTCTCTCTCTCATTAATTTGAAGCAACAGCTGGCTATGCCTTTTCTCTCTCTCTCTCTCTCTCTCTCTCTCTCTCATTAATTTGAAGCAACAGCTGGCTATGCCTTTCTCTCTCTCTCTCTCTCATTTTTTTTTACAGCATAGCTCATGCTCAGTCAAGAGCACCTGTGCTTGGGTACTTTCGCCATTTGTTAACAATATTCTCACCTGGAAATAGCAAGGAATTGTTTTTAACAGTCTTGCCTTTCTGTATGAAGAGCAAGGTATTGTTTTTAACAGTCTTGCCTTTCTCTGTATGAAGAGCAAGGAATTTTTTAACAGTCTTGCCTTTCTGTATGAAGAGCAAGGTATTGTTTTTAACAGTCTTGCCTTTCTGTATGTCCTGTCGCCCACTGTTAGTCTTGACTGGCAATAGTTGAATTTAGAAAGAGTGGGGGTTAGTTGCCGCCAAGAACATTGACAAACAAAGTACAGGACAAGACACTTTGAGTTCAGAGGTGGTCAAGTCTGACAGCTTGTGAAGTATAAAGTCAGTGACTCATTGTTATCATCGTGACCAATAGATGTATTATCCTTCTTTGGAGAACTGTCAGAGTGGCATCTGGGCGGTCAGTTTCCTCAAAGTCACTCAAATATTTATAAGTTATGAAAACTTTTCTTTGATTTTTATAGCAGATTTCATGAATTCAGAAATGAATTCAGAATTCAGAAAGTTCAGAAATGTTCCACTGGATGTGATTTTTAAGTTCCTAAAGAAGAACAATTCTTCATCAGTTCACAGTTTAATGGAAGTAAGGTGTTTAAATAGTGTTTGTATGCTGAATGATTTATTGGAGTGTGTGTGTGTGTGTGTGTGTTCACAACTTTTGAATTTTGACCAGATGACAGCCTTGATATCTCCTCCACCCCACCCCACCCCACCCTGTCCCTCCTCCCACCCCCCTCCCCCTTGCTCGTCCCTGCTCCCCACAGTCGACTGGGCTGGAAACAACATGAACTTTGATGACACATCACATTCGTCGGGTACAACTACATAGTAGGAAGAAACTTGAGGGAGAAGTGGACAATAGACGGTCTTTAGATGAGATATTATGATCTACTGTGGTAGTGCTGATGTTGAGTATTAGTAGAGGCCAGAGGAGCCTTCGCATCAGCTTCAACTATAGGTACCGAACTTTGTATTTGCCAATGCAGCCACTGTAGTTTATTGTAGGTGTTCTCCACTTGCTTGGTCTCATTTCCCCTTTTTGTATCTTTGGAGGAGTCATCATGCCACCTTCAGAAATTCTTCCGTGGTTCTTTTGTCATTGTTAGAATAGTTTGGATGGCTACAGTGAGCATAGTTTTTTTTTTTTTCCAGTTGATTTTTGTTCCTACAATCAGACTTCAATTTTTTGTTTGTTCATTTGCTTTGCTTCACTACTTTGTGTGTGGTTATCTTCCTTGGTGGAAATCATGGTTGTGTCATCATTTAAGGCTTTTAGAGAGGGGAGTGTCTTTGTATACATTTCGGTAGCTTGTTGGACTTCTGCTTCTCATTTTGTGTTCAAGGTACCTTCTGTTGCCAACAGAAATGGTACTGGAAGCATCTTTGAGGACATTTGGTGGAATGTCCTGTGATATTTATCATATTCAATCACATATTTCATGGAGGTAAAGAACACAGAGAGAGAGAGAGAGAGAGAGAGAGAGAGAGAGAGAAAAACAAAAAAAAAAAAGCCCACTCAACTATGATAAAGCTTTTATTAGTGACCTTGAACCTGGTCACTATGTCAAGGCTAAAGTAAGTGATGGATATGGTTGTTTTAATGTATTCAGATTATGCATCCGGTACTTCAAGTGCCATTGAAATCCATACAGATAAGCAAACACACACATGCGGCATGTGGAGACAAACATGCATATGCGGCATGTGAAGACACACATATACATAGTCCCCAAAGGACACAGACAGCGTCCTGGATTTTCTTACACTCAAGAACCAAACACACAGATGAAGAGGAATATCGGGCATACAGTTGTGCTTAGGCAGTATAAGGAAACAGGTAGATGGTACAAAGAAGAGCCTCTAGAAGTGCCACCAACAGGTACGGCTCCAGCCCAATGACATCCATGCCAGATGACCATGAATTGGTGGACTAGAGTAATTGAAATACCAGCTGGATCTTTTCTACAGGACAATCAGCGATGTAGTGGACATTCCTGCGGGATACTGTCTGTATTGAGTCCCTTCTGCCGGTCATATCTGACAGTTTCCCGTCAAAAGTGAAGCTTTCAAATTTAGAAACAAAAGCAATATAGTCCTCCAAAGGGAGGAAAACAGTATAGAAAATCACAATGCCACTCTTCTAATTTTCGGCCATGTGGCCAATTTCAAGATGAAAAAAAAATCGCAAAGACAATGCAACTGCGTGATGTCCATCTTTGGCAACTCTTTGACTTGCCAAAGATGGACATCATGTAGTTGCATTGTTTTTGTTTTTTTCTCTTGAAAAAGGCCATGTGGCTGAAAATTAGAAGAGTGGCATTCTGACTTTCAAATTTAGTTTCTGTCCTAAATCAGTAACAGCCTAGAACTTTTTTTTTGTTCACCATCCGCTGTGTTATCTTGGTGATATGAATTACTCACATATTGCTGATGGTTGCTAGCCCATGCGTGGTCACACGCTCGATTTCTGATACTGTTGCAGCCAGGACATCATTACTCCTATATTGCTCAGTGTGGCTGTCCATATACATGGTGGGTATCTGATACTGTTGCAGCATCAGCATCATTAATACTACTACTTGAATTTCAGTTTCATCAAGGAGGTGTCACTGCGTGTGGACGAGTCAGTAAACGCCACACCACATCAACTAAGTTTAGAGACCATACTTTAAATGATGATTTAAAGCTGATGGATACTGCATCACTCAATGCGGCTATCCATACACACAATGGGTATCTGATAGTGTAACAGCTCCAGCATCATTAATACAGCATCACTCATTGTGGCTATCCACATATATAGTGGGTATCTTATACTGGAATAGCCTCAGCATCATCAATACAGCATCACTCATTGTGGCTATCCACATATATAGTGGGTATCTTATACTGGAATAGCCTCAGCATCATCAATACAGCATCACTCATTGTGGCAATACATACACATGGTGGGTATTTGATCCTGTAACAGTCTCAGCATCATCGTCCTTGCATCTCTTATTATGGCTATCCATATAAAGTGGTCCCTAATACTGTAGACACCTCGGCATTACTACTCCTGCATTGCTCATTGTGACTATCCATACACCGCCACACACTAGGTCACTGGTTCTGTTGTAGCTTCAGCATCAGCAGCACACTGGGACTGGTGAGATCAAGTCACGGGTCCTACAGCGTGGTAAGCATCACCAAAGTTACCGTACTTATTTGGTGAGCTTGGAGATGGATCTTCAGAAGACTGTCATAGGAATTTTAATTTTAGCGCGCGCGCACACACACACACACACACGATAACACACACACACACACACACACACACACACACACACACACACACACACAGAGTCTCGTACATACACAGGTGCAGACTTAGGACAGACAGCTTTAGACACAAACGGTTTGCAACAGACATGGTC
>JADBJO010004130.1:0-5000 GCA_016801955.1 Conus betulinus | reverse complement strand
GACAGAGAAATGTTTGCAGAGGCCCAGGCCTTGATACTCGACCGACAGAACTGGAAGAATCGGGGGACCTGGTCTTCAGTGGGGTTCCCCAATGACTCCCCATGGAGGTCTAGGGGTGAAAGTTACTGATTTTTCTAAAGTTTCCCCGCTGGAAAACGTAACAGAATGTTTAGCTACGCCATACTTAACACAGAAAAATGCTCAAAGTGTTGTGTTGTTGCATTAGGATAACACTGAAATTTCTTATGAGAACAAATGATAAGGACTGATGTAGGCTACATTTAACGAATTTTATGGATGATTGGTGTGTGTGTGTGTGTGTGTGTGTGTGTGTGTGTGTGTGTGCGCGCGCGCGCGCGCGCGCGCTCAACTCATAAGCCCATCGTAAATAAAAATTTTCCCTTGCAGCCTTACAGTGCAGGTCATTGATCGAAGCGCCATCTGAGCGGACAGGGAAGATAATCATGGATGGCGGTGCGCTGTGTCTGTGGCTTATGTGTTTTGGCCTGTGTATCAACGTTGTCACGCCAGCTCCATATGTTCTAGAGTGGCTTACTTCCACATTTACTAAGGTACGTAGTCGTTATTATTATCATTATTGTTATTGTTATTTTGTTGATGTTTTTGTTGTTATCATAACAATTACTATTACCATTTCTATCATACCACCACACCTCATCTCTCTTCATCTTTTTTTTTGTTTTGTCTCTCTTCCTTACCCCCCCCCCCCCCCCCTCTCTCTCTGAAGCGCCTCTGTGTGTGTGTGTGTGTGTGTGTGTGTGTGTGTGTGTGTGTGTGTGTGTGTGTGTCCGCGTGCGTATGTATGTCTGTCGTTTATTCAGCTCGCATATCAGCGTACCCATACCCGCTTACGCCCTTGTACGAGGGGTGGGGGGCACAAAGATGGGCGGGGGGGGGGGGGGGGGGGCACACACACACACACACACACACACACACACACACACACACACACACACATATGAATAATTCTTTTGATCATTTTTCAGCCTGAGGACGACGACAAAGTATGGCTGTTTGCAATCAGTGGACGACGAAAACCATTCCAGTTCGTGTACGTAGGTCTCTGTTATTGAGTTTAGTTCACGGCCTTAGTGCAAATTATCATATCATGTTGCAGATTATCAGGTTAATACTTTTTAATAAAAGGGATCACTAGAGTAGAGTTTCCTACCATGTTACCTGTTATCAGATCAATACTTGTTAATGTAAGATGACGGCAGGGAAAAAACTCTACGGACCGCTTTACAGCATGAAGTGTTCGACAGAACAGACAGAGCAACTTCCCTCCCCTCCCCCTTCACTCCCTACCCCCCACGCCCTCCAGATAAGTGTTTTTGCCCTGAACTGGTCGACCGGCATCCAGGTCATGACTTTTTAATGCCCTTCTGCCGTCAGAAATGGTTTTTTTGGCGCTGCCTAGATTCGAACCTACACCCTCTGGAGGGTAAGGCTTCTCAGGGCCAAGTAGCCTCGTGACTGATGTCCTGCCCACATAGATGTGGGGCACATACTCTATGTTAGGAAATTCAAACCATTTGAAACTGTTGTTCCTCCTCGACTCGACCTGATCTAAATGAAACTCTTTTCCGTTGCCTCTACCATTGCCTTTAGAGATCTGGCCCTGTTCCAACCAGAAACCGAGAGCTGTTTTTATGAGATCATAGGCTGATGAACCTACCAACCCACTCGCTCCAGCCTCCATGGTGAGGGCTTTGGCCTGGAAGCCAGATTCCCTCCAGCTGCTGGATTGACGGGCATACTTTGATGTCTTGCAGATGTGAGCTTCCTCTATTCTGCTGTTATATGGGACTCTTGAGTTCAATCAGAATAGTTCGTTTTGATGAAGTTGAGTGGAGTACTAAATCCGGTCCATTCCACTCTTCCTTATGATCTCTGGATGATTTTCCATTTTGGACGGTTTGCTGAGCTTGCTCCCAGTCTTCTGCTGTATTTCATTAAACCCTGCTTCAATGTTCTTGATGTCTCAGTTGCCACAGACCTTAATGTATGGCCTTCTGCTGTTTAGAATGTTGTTGGTGTGGTGGAGCTTCTGGTGGCGTAATATTTCCTCCGGCAATATCAAAAACATGAATTGAAGACATATTTCACCGTTTGTGTGTTCTGACAGTGTGAACATGCGGGGTCATCTGATTTGTCCCCTGTCTTCAGGTTTGAATTCGGTGGCACAAGGTCATATACAGATCCTAAGAGAAGCCATACGCCATGTTGCTCCTGTTGGCATTGCTAGACTGCCTTCGGGTTATCTTAGCATCCTTTTCCTTTTTCAGTCCCCCTGTATCGCCATGTCTCTATTTCCTTTCCGTTCTGCTTTCGATCTCTGTTTATCCCAGTCCATGTCTGTTGGGTTCTGTGTGTCCTGTAATTTCCGTGGTGTTTGTTCGTTTTTTTGCTTTGAAAGACTTTTACCGTCTCCTTAATTTCGATTTTCTGCCAGTTTTTAGCTTGGGTTCGATAGATCTCACAACCTCGTCCCCCTGACCTCCTCAAGCGTGGTTAGTAGCTTTATTGTTAGAATGGGTATCATGGGTAACTTTAGCTTATCTTGGTAACAGAGAGAGCGCAGCGCTTGACAGACCAGGTGGGACACCATCTCATTCCCTTGTGCGTTGATTGATTTTGGCTTCCATTGATTCCACCGCGCTGGAGCTGATATTGCAGATCAGTAGAGGACAAAGGAGCTACAGGATCAGCATGAAATTCAGGAATAGACTTTGTTTTCATCGGGGATGTCGCACTGGTCTGTTACCCGAAGGGGTTCTTCTGTCTTTTGCATGGTTTTGTTTGATCTCTTTGTGTCTTTCAAGGAGTCATCATAATACCTTCCAAGGGTTTTGGCTGGTTCTTCAAGCATTGTTGGAAGGCTTGGCTGGCTACAGTAAACGTAAACTGTTTCAGGTACCTTTTTTTCGCAGTTAGAAGCTTGTGTGATTTTTGTTGGAACCACATCCTGGATAAAGCGACAGAATCGTCTAATCTTCCTTGGCGAAAGGGCTTTTTAGTCATCCATGAGAGGTACTAAATGGGAGGGGGCGATGGTGATGGTGGCGGGGTATTTCGTGTTTATTCCTGCGGTCTGCAGAACTTGCACGGTTTGTTGCTGCTGTCGTGATGACCACTTTTGACAACTCAAACAGCATTGGAAAAATTGCACAGCGTATCTAAGCCAACTTCCAGATTTGATGCGGTGTGTTGTGTATTTTTTTGTGTGTGTGGAGAACCGCACTGTGAAGCCATCAACATGCCTCTTCAGGTGTTCTTCGGGACATAATGCATCTTGAAGGCCAGTTGAATCATTTAGAGAGGAATTGGTCCATATGTGCTTGCCGGATGGAGCCACACTGATACCATTTCCCTGTCTAAACTCTTGGAACTGCTTTCCAAATCATAGTGGTATGTTCCACACATCCAGATACTCCCGGAATGTCTCTTGTCTGGACTGACAAATTCAAGTTCTGTGAGATATATGCCGCCAGTTTTGCTGCTATAGTGGAGAAGATCCCCCCCCCCCCCCCCCCCCCCCCCCAGCTAAATCTTAAGATGTGATATTGGTCTGAACTGGTTGGTATCGCTCGAGTTCTGCTCTTGGGGATTGCACACTCCATTGGCTGTCATCCTTTGTCTCCAGTCTTCACCATGGAGTTTGCTGCAACAGAGTTTACCGCCATGAAGTCTGTTATTGGATCAGTATTAACCACTGGAACATGGGCTTTACTCCATCAGTTTTTACTGTCATGTGATCTATTATCAGATTAGTTTTCAACGTAATATGGAATTTACAGCAGTAAAGTTCACTGCCATGTAGTCTTACTATGAGATTACCAGATTAGTATTAACATGTAACATGGAATTTATTGTAGTAGAGTTTACTGTCATGCAGTCTGCAATAAAATTAATATTATCTACTGAAACATGGAGTATACTGCGGAGAGTTTACTCCAAGTAGTCTATCAATAGAGTAATATTGAGTTATTTAACACGGAGTTTATTGCAGAGATTTTACTGCTTAATATTGTGCAGTTTAACCTGGAATTTACTGTGGACAGTTCACTGCTGTATAGTCTTTCATCAGATTATCATTGAATAACGTAAACATGGAGTGTACTGACTGGAGAGTGTTTATCGCTTGCCTTTTTGACGGTCATCAAGTCAGTATTTTATCACTGTAACGTGAACTTTACTGCAGTTCAGTTCATAGCATGCAGTGGTGCCTGTTGCAGAATCAACAATACGTACCGACGTAATAAGATTCCCCCCATCCCCACCCCTCATTCTCTTTCTTTCTTTTGCTCCCTTAATTTCACCGTGGTTCGGTTCACAGTCATGTAGGCTGTTACTAATTGAACACTTACTGATGGCGTGTTCTGTGAAAGACAATGTAAAACTGCTTTATCAAAGCTGTATAAGGAAAAGAAAGAGCGTCAAGTCCGGTTAATAAAGGACATTATATTTAGACATATATTTGGATAGAGGGACCTGGTTAATTTACTAGTGAAGACTGACGTCCTGAAAATGTACACAGATGTGGCTGTGTTTAGAATGAACTGTAGACACACATGCAGATTCAAGCATACTCGGGTATGTATACACATACCCATGCATGTTCGCTTGCATACCATCCCATTCTCCTCCTTCACTAGCCGCACACCTCAGAATGTGTGTGTGTGTGTGTGTGTGTGTGTGTGTGTGTGCAGAAACGACATCGGTGAAATCGAAGGCTTCAACGTCGACGTCATCAGAGACGGTGTGTAACGTTTAGTTATTGTTGTTCCCTCCCATTAACCCTGTGCATACGTCTAGCGCTGTGGAGGGGAGTGGGGTAGTGGGGGGGGGGGGGGGGGGGTTTTAGAGTCATGTCTGACTGTCTGCAAGATAACTGGAAAACAGTTGGCCGAATCCTTATTCAGTTATGGGTGTCGTTTTGATGTTGAGGTGTTCGAATGATTGAAGTTGAAGGTGTA
>JADBJO010004129.1:205000-210000 GCA_016801955.1 Conus betulinus | reverse complement strand
AGAAGAAGAAAGGAAACATCATCCACAAACACAGCAAACCTCTTCTTCTTCTTCCTCCTCCTCCACACAGCAGCGTTCGCTGCTAGCATGCACTCCCGTCCCTCAACTCACACTACTAGCCCCGCACACACACACACACACACATACACAACAGAATCACCCAGTCTCTGGGACACGCAAACATGGTTGCCATCCCACACAAAAAGAAAACCCACGGGCTTTTTTTTTTCTTTCTTTTTCTTTGCTTCTTTCCTTTCCCCGGCAGAGCTCATCTCGGTTTACCGCGGGAAGTGACGGATCGTCGCATGTCACCTGAGGGAATCAGGCGGTGTTAAGTGGTCGTTAACTACCCCCCACTCTTTTTTGGACCGGTGAGGACAAATTTGGTGAAATCACTGGGATGGTGAACACCTGAACTGACCTTACCATGGGTGGAGCTGGCTTACATACAGGAATCGGCTTTGTGAGAAACGCACATGGCATTGAATGTCTATCCCAAAGTACTTTGGTCTTTTATGCCTAGAAAATACCCATGGAGTATGTTACAATTTAAAAGGGAGAGAAAAAGAGAAGAGGAACTTTCGCGAAATACGTCAGAGCAATGATGACGAGTTGCAAACACCTCCTTTTACTTATCGCTTTTAGATCTCTGTATTTTTGGTCAGTGTAGTGCTATTGTTGATACAGTTATTTGAAAGTGAACGTATGCCTAATTGTTCAGTTTTGTTTCCGGATTGATTGATACTGCGACTGGAATATTGCAGATGATGTTAGAATATTCACCAGGTCTCTGTAAGTGCTAGTGCATTACCGAAGGTTCGGGAATGTTGTAGAGGCTGATCGAATCACATTGGCATGAGCTTGTCGCGATTTTATTGGTTGAACTTACCAATAGGTAGAATATTTTAGAAAAGAATGATCGGGTATGTTCAAGAATATTCGTTAGGTAACATATAAAAGGATGAGAGCTGTGCGACCGAGGCGGAGAGAGAAATGAGATGTGTTGAAGAGTTCCAGTCATTGTCGAGTACAGAAGTGTTCGAGTCTTCACTGAGTTTGAGTCTACTCGATGTAAAGCTATCATTAGCAGAATACCGGCTGCTGCATGTACGATTGAGTTCCTGTACGACTTACTGAACCTGAAGGTCAGTTGATTGCTTTTTGTTTCTTATATTCTTCAACGTTTGTAGGTAAAAGGGATCCTCTTCGTTTCAATACCGCCTGGCGTATTTTGTCGTCTGCAAGCTGAACACCTTTCACAGGATCTACAACGAACTCTTACAAGCTACTGCACTTACCTTGTTCTGAGGAAGTCAGCGGTCTAGCGTGTAACAGAATACAGAAATGTGCGCTAACGAGAACTAAGTATGACTTCATTAGTCATTTGTGTGAACATTTTGTATCTGAAATATATCGAACTTTTACACAATATGTGATGTCACTCAAATACACTTTCATTTTTCTTTCTTCTTTTTTTTTTTTTCATCTCTCAAGTTTTGAACGACCTACATCACCCTAGTCCCCCTCTGCTCTATCTCTCTGTGTCTTGTCTACCTGCCTCTGTGTGTGGTGTGTGTGTGTGTGTGTGTGTGTGTGTGTGTGTGTGATAGCTGTCTTGCTTTGCTTTCTTTCTCTGTACAGGTTTCTGCTGTTTCTCGTTTGCATTTTGGTTTCTCTGTATGTTCCATATTTGACATAACGGAAACTGCTGTTATTTTTTGTGGGCCTCTATGAATATTTTCAATGCTTGCGTAATTGTATCATATGTATATATCTACAACGTGAGTTTAAAAAAACACAAAAAAAAACTAAAAATAAAAATGTTTTCTCAGGAAAACGACGCAACACTTCGGGCCACACCAAGCGAGCACATTTGTGGAACTCTCTCTCCTCTCTCCGTGACTAAACATCATCAGGGCGAGGAGTGGACAGTGTGTGCAGCTTTGCCACATTGTGACACATATATTCGTTCTGCAGTGCGGCCCCAGAAGCAGCGTTTCACGTGCAGGTGTCACGCTAACGTCAAGGTGAGGAACTCATTCCAAAAAATGGCAGGGGTTGCGTGGATTTGAAAAAAAAAAAAAAAAAAGCCAGACCTACAAAACGTTGAAACAATTAAAAACAAAACAAAACAAAAAAAAAAAAAATTTAGTGAGTCCGCAAAACAACAGGGTCAAATAAATTACAAGGCAAAACATGACGCGTTTCGACCTCTTAGGTCGTTTGTTTTCAGGCAAGATAAAAAAAACATTCGGGACAATGAAAACGAAGATTAAGAACTAGCAATGATTTTTCTTTTGTTGTTATTGTTCTGAATGTTGTGTACCTTGCCTGGAGAAGACTAAGAGGTCGAAAGGTCCGTCGTGTTTTTGTCTTGTAATTTCTTTGTCTCTGTTTTTCTGGCGGAGTCACTGATCATTCTTTTTCAAGTTGTTTTCAGTTCCCTCCCGCAGTCACCCTCCCTTTGAAAGCCGACGGTCGCTGGGGCAGCCGTCTGGGAAAAGGGTAATAGGCTGCCTTCTCGCATGTATACACAGTGTCTGAAGTCCCATTCAGATTGACTCTCACTCTTTTATCATCATCATCATCATCACATCATCATCATCATCATCATCATCATCATCACCATCCATCATCATCATCATCATCATCATCATCATCGTTATTATCATCATCGTCGTTGTCGTCGTCGTCGTCGTCGTCGTCGTCGTCATCATCATCATCATCATCATCACATCATCATCATCATCATCATCATCATCATCATCATCATTATCATGAAAAGCGTCTTCTTCATGTTCTTTCGTCTTTGGCCTTCTTCGTCGTTTTAATTTTTCGTTTTTCGTGAAGTTATGAAGTGGATGCCATGGTGTGTGTGTGTGTGTGTGTGTGTGTGTGTGTGTGTGTGTGTGTGTGTGTGAAGGGAAGTGTGTGGTGTGTGTGTGTGTGTGTGTGTGTGTGTGTGTGTGTGTGTGTGTGTGAAGGGAAGTGTGTGTGTGTGTGTGTGTGTGTGTGTGTGTGTGTGTGTGTGTGAAGAGAAGTGACAGTGTGTGTGTGTGTGTGTGTGTGTGTGTGTGTGTGTGTGTGTGTGTAATCATAAGCAGTGACGGTCGTAGGAGCAGTAGCATCAGTCAAAGTGCTCTACTTCATTCGAATCCAATGTTTGGGTTGTTTGTTTTATTTTCATTTTTATTTTTTTTTTTCTAATTGGATGATTTTGATTTAATCATTGCGTTGTTGTAATGTTCACACACACACACACACACACACACACACACACACACACACACACACACACACACACTTCCCTTCACACACACCCACACACACACACACACACACACACACACACACACACCCACTCAACTCTCTCTCTCCCCCTCTCGCGGCCTCCACCCCCCCCCCCCCCCCCCCCACACATACCACCCCCCCATCCACCCCCATCCCCCCTCCCCCCCCCCCCCACCCCCACCCCTCCCCCCTTCCTTACGCCTCAGTCTCATGCATCACTGTCAAACGGACACGCATGAAATTTATCCCGGTTTAAAATATCGTGGGGAGAGGGGAAATTATCTTTCCAGTTGGTGAAAAGCTACTAAACGCGCGACAGTGCAAGGGATCACTAATCCACCCAGAATGGTGAAAAGCTACACTAAACGCGCGACAAGTGCAAGATCAGGGCCACCCGAGAATCCTGGCCATAGCCCGTAAAGCTTTTGTCCCGAGTAACTGCCACACTTTACCTGACTCTCTCTCTCTCTCTGTCTCTCTCTCTCTCTCTCTCCTCTCTCTCTCTCTCTCTCTCTCTCTCCTCTCTCTCTCTCTCTCATTCTCGCTCTCCGTCTCTGTCTCTCTTTCTTTCTCTCTCTCTCTCTCGTTGACCTTGGTTCCTCAGTTAAGACTGCTCCATTATAATCGATCTTCAGTGGATAGGGTGTAAAAGGGAGGGGGTAGAGGACTGGGAGATTGAGGGGAGGGGGGTGGGGGAAGGGGATGGGTGGGGAAGCGTTGAGAGTGTTGGGGGTGGAGGTAGTTTCGGCACGCCTGTAGGTTATTACAAGGGGAGTAAGCTTCTTCGGTGGTGGTGGTGTCACAATCGTGTGTTGTTTCACAAAGGGCAGTGTATGTTGTTGTATGCGTGCGTGCGTGCGTGCGCGCGCGTGTGTGTGTGTGTGTGTGTGTGCGAGCGCGCGCGCGCGCGCGCGTGTATATGTGTGTTTCTCATATACAGCCCAAAGACGGATTTTCAAAAGTTAAAAGAAAAGCATTTTGGGGGGGGGGGGGGGGGGGGCGGGGCAATACATTTTTTCGCGATGGAAAAGAGGGAGGGTTTACGAAAAAAAAAAAAATGGCGAGAAAGGAGGTTGGCATAACGGAAGAGCGTATGAGGAAAAGAAATAAGGAAGTGGGAGGAAGAACGGGGAAGGGGGGGGGCGGGGGGGGGCTAAAGAAAAGACATTAGAAAGTCGAGGAGAAGAGGAGAGAGAGAGAGAGAGAGAGAGAGAGAGAGAGAGAGAGAGAGAGAGAGAGGCTAATGAAAAGAACAGGAAAGGAAACTAGAAGGGCACACAGGACGATGACGTAGTTCTTAAACCACTAGATCCGGGTTCTGAATCTGATCCGGGTTCTTGTTCTGGTTCGGGTTTTGATTGCAATCCGGGTTCTCATTATGATTTGGGTTCTTATTCTGACCTGGATTCTTTTTTTTTTTTTTTTTCCCCGCGTACACAGGCTGATACTCCTACGGACACTCCCAGTATAGATAGACCAGGATTAATCCCATCTACCCAACAAAGGGAATGGAGTTTTGTGCATATGACCGTTTTTTATCCCGCCATTCAGGCAGCCATACTCCAGCTTCGTGGAAGGTGCATGTTATGCGTAATGTGTCATCCATACCAACGGCCAAACTGGCCTTCTCTTCCGAAAGTTGGTGATGGGATTTTACGTGTGTGCAAGACCTTTTGCGTGCGTTCACACACGACACCTCGGTTTATAGT
>JADBJO010004129.1:192500-200000 GCA_016801955.1 Conus betulinus | reverse complement strand
CCGAGTCAACATAACGCAGGGCACCATCTACTAAGCCCCCATACTGACGACAATAGTTGCTTAGTTGCGGAGCCGGCGTGAGTGAGCTCTCCCTCCTGAGGGTGCCACCGCATCCGTCCAGTGACCGCCCCGCCTCCCCCCAATGAACATGCCGATACCGGTGACCCCGACGGAATCAAAGCAAGGCCATAGACGTGGGAGAGGACATCAAAACCGAGGTCACCATGAGAGCAGGGCATGAAAGGCACAGAATTTGAGGGTTTTTTTTTTTTCCTTTTAATGCTGATCGATGAGAATGAGGATGATGAGATGCTACGGATTTCCATTCCGGTCTGAGACTGCATGACAGGGCTGTACCCTACGTTTACGTTCACGTTCACATTAGAGGCCTATCCCAGCGTCAACCGGGACCGAAAGATACAGCCACAGTGGTGGTCAGGAAATTTTAGCGACAGTCTCGGAGATGCATCCATTAAGTGGATGAAACTTGTGGTCCCAGTCTTCCTAACTGAGCCTGAAGCAAACTCAACTCTGGGTAGGAGCCAGTCGGGGCAGAAAATCCCACACGTCTCTGATGGGATTCGAACCCACGACTTCCCAGTCGGGAGTCCGCGACGCTAACCCCTGCGCCACGGCGGCTGGTTATGATGATGATGATTATTATTACAACTTTTTGTGTAGTTATACTAATATGCAACTTGTGGTAATATAATAATTTGTATGTTTCTTAGATTTTATTTTACTATCTTTCCAATTTTCTATATCATTATCGTCATTATCATTATGATTATAATTGTGATAATGATGACTGTTATTATAAGTATTTGAACATTTCTAAATGTTATCTTACTATATTTCCCATTTTGTATAGTAGTAGTAACAGTAGTAGTAGTAGTAGTAGTAGTAGTAGTAGTAGTAGCAGTAGTAGTAGCAGTAGTAGTAGGAGTATGTTTTTTACTATGACTATTATTGTAACTATTCTTCTTATTCTTCTCCGTCCTTTTTCTTCTTCTATTCTTATCATTATTACTGCAATTACTGTTATTATTAGTGTTAGTATTATCATTATCATTATAATACCAGTCTTCTTCGTCCTCTTCCTGTAATTACTATTACTATCATTATTATTATTATTATTATTATTATTATTATTATTATCATCATCATCATCATTATCATCAGCGTCATTATCATTATTTTGATCTGATCTGTATCTTCTTCCCTTCAACCTCATTTCCATTCCGCCATTTTAGCTGTTCACCAAAGACCTTACACTGCACACGGATCGAAGCGATAAGTGAGTGTCTGTTTGTCCTTTGTTTTCAATGTTTTGAATGTTTTTTTCCCTTCCTAAAGAAGACCCCGTAGTTCGAAAAGAGTTGTTTTTGTTTTATTATTTGTTTGTTTTTTCATTTGGTGGAGGAATTTTCTAGTTTTGATCTTGTTTCAATTTCCGCCTACAGTCAGCTCATTTTGAGGTGTTTTCTTCTTTTTATTTATTTATTTGTTTATTTTTGTTCTCTGTAGGCCGGATATGGAAAAAAAGCCACTTGTGCTATTTCTGTTTTTTTTCCCCCCCTCGATGAAAAGAAAGATTCGTTTGTTCTTTCGTTCGTTCATTCTCTCTCTGCGTTTCAGACACTTGAACTACCACAAAGGGAGGAAAACCTTATTTTAGAAAACGCACCTCCTGCATTTATCTATATGCAGTTGTGTCCCTTGTCTAATCTCGCTTGATTGTGTCAGCAGATTCTTGCCGGAACTTTTTTTTTTTTTTTTTTTTTTTTTTTTAAATCCAGAAGATGGGAAGAGGCAAGGGGAAAGGGACGCGACAGTTCGGTACCTTAGGACAGTCTACTGAGGCGGTGGCGTGCTACCGTATTTAATCTGTCATCATCATCACTGATTCTCTTGGTGCGTTCCGCCGATTCTTTGTCTCCTTAATTACCTGTTCATGGCCGCCTCGTCATTTTCAGTGTGTCCCCGTGTGGTACTTGACAGTATCAGATGACCCTTGACCTTCCTCAGCCTACTTAGTTGTGTCCGTTATGACGTTGGCTGATCCTGGAAAGAACACACACATAGGCAGAAAACGTAGGGGGGGGGGGGGGGGGGGGGGGGGGGGAGAGAGAGAGAGAGAGAGAGAGAGAGAGAGAGAGAGAGCTGCGAGTGTGGCATAGCAGCGGACGCCAAGGGAGAGATGGGAGATCTCCTTTGAAGGACACTGATGTGAGAGGTCAGTGTCAGGGCGCAGCGATCCTTCCAGCCATATGGGTGACGGCGGGTCCAGCCTGTGTCGCCGGGGGACGGCTCCCTGACGATGTGGGGCGATCGACGATGGAGCGCTGCCTGACTACATTTACTGCGGCCCAGGATACCGTGTTCTGAGGCAGGCAGGCATGGGGGCACTCTTTATGGAACTGGGCTGAAAAAATTGCCCTCACGGCCGCAGTTTTCATGTACCCGCCGAATATTAGGGACTCATGCAGCGCTCCAGCGACTTTCGTCCTGCTCCCTCCTTGAGGCGGCCTCATGCGACACGGGGACCATCGCCACCCGAGCATCAAGAAGGCCGCCTGGTGATCCTGAAGACAGGCTTTGTTTGGGGAAACGAGGCGAAATACACTGACGCCCTTCGATGGCCGACCAACACCCGAAATTGAAACTATTTTAAAGAGGAACAAGATCTCGAAGAGACACACGACGGCCCCCCCACGCGCGACTCGCCCACTGCTGCCAGCGACAACAGCTGCCGCAGAAGATGCAGACCCACGTCTGCAAGTGCACCGTGTCCTTAAGTGCCTTAGGTCAATAGGACGTGAAAGTCACGCACGAACGAACAAACGAGAGAGAGAGAGAGAGAGAGAGGTGGGGGGGTGGGTGGGAGGGTGATGGGACTTGAGGTGGGGGTGAGAGTGGGGCGGGTGAGTAGGTTTACAGCCTGGAGATGGCCTCGGAAAGAACATACGTGCAGGCTCTGTAGTCAACGTAACTTACTTGGGAGGGAAACATCCACACACGGTACATGTATCCTGTGCACTCTTCACACCACCTACCTCCACCTCCTATCTTTCACCCTCCCTCCTCCCCAGCCCCTTCCCCTTCTCCTACCTCCCCCCCCCCCCCCCCCCCCCCCCCTTTCCCCTTTCTACTACACCACCTGACTGAAACCAGTTCAGTACCAGCATATCATTTGATTACACTGGCCTTTAGCACGTTAAATGCAATAACTCATTGATTACACTGGCCTTTAGCACGTTTAATGCAATAACTCATTGATTACACTGGCCTTTAGCACGGTAAATGCAATAACTCATTGATTACACTGGCCTTTAGCACGTTAAATGCAATAACTCATTGATTACACTGGCCTTTAGCACGTTAAATGCAATAACTCAGGATCAGGATCAGGACGTTTTACGTTGCTGGAACCTTCCTAGGTTATAAATAGCAACGGAAAAAGAGAGATCAGTCTTCTTAAGGTAAATAAAAACTTACTTTAAAATATGTTTTGATTCCTTTTTTAAAAACATTCTGACCCAGTGAAACCGACGGCCCAACGGCCATCCCCGAGTTCAGCTCAATGGGACCCTGTTGCGGCTCTGCATCCACCAGGCTATCAGGATCGGGATCAGGATGTTAATCTAAGATTGACCTGTACGGTTAATAACATTTTTGTTGCTGTATGAAAACACGTGCATACATAGGCTACATAAACATGGGGGGAAGTGGGGGGAAGTGTAATATTCTTCGCAGTGCTGGTGTATCATTCAAACAATTTTATGTTGGAACGAAGGTTTGCACTGGTGCCGCATGTTTTAACTCGGTGATCTTCATGCCGGGAGAGCGAGGGCAGGGGACAATACCCTAGGGTTATTGGCCGGGCCACAGTAAATACAGAAAGTTATTTCCCATTACCTGGGACATGATACTAACATGTGACAGATACCCTCGTGTATGGAAGAAACCGATAGATTGCATGCTCAGTGGAGTTGGACGAACCTTCTGGTTTGAAAAATAGCAGATTTGCTGTACGGCTAAATGAAGCAGTAAACCAAACTTTGGACACGCACGCACGCACGCACGCACGCACGCACACACACACACACACACACACACACACACACACACACACACACACACACACACACACACACACACACACTTTCTCTCCATGATCCGCATCTAATCTGATGATAGAAAACAGGCCTACACTTGTCACAAATATCATGCTTTGATAAACACTGAAGACTACTTGGAAACAAGCCTGCTGTGCTTGTCGTCCGGTCAGTGTGTAATTGACTTGTGTGTGTGTGTGTGTGTGTGTGTGTGTGTGTGTGTGTGTGTGTGTGTGTGTGTGTGTGTGTGTGTGTGTGTGTGTGTGTGTGTGTGTGTTCTTCCAGAAGTTTGCAAAATGGAGGGGAGGGAAGCAGAGGGGTGGGGGAGGGTGTCCCTTCTCCCAATTTTTTTTCATAAGCGCGCGCGCGTGTGTTTATTTGTGTGTGTGTGTGTGTGTGTGTGTGTGTGTGTGTGTGTGTGCGTGGGTGCGTGCGTGCGTGCGTGCGTGCGTGTCCAAAGTTTGGTTTACTGCTTCATTTAGCCGTACAGCAAATCTGCGCGCACACACACACACACACACACACACACACACACACACACACACACACACACGTGCGTGTTTCGTAATGAATCCATCCTCCTGTGTGTGCGTGTGTGTGTGTGTGTGGGGGGGGGGGGGGGGGGGGGGGGGGCATCCCAGACCCCCCCCCCCCCCCTCCCCTCCATTTCCCATTCCCTCGTTCGGCTCCTCTGTTGCCTCATGAAGATGACCAGCCCGCGATTGCAATGATGCGCAAAGATACGGCTCTGTAGGTTAGGAGGAGGAAAAAAAATCTATAGATGCGGTGCTAAAAAAAAAAAAAAAATAATACTAACTAAAATGAGAGGGGGGTGGGGATGGGGGTGAGGTGGGGGTGGGGGTGGGCAAAAGTAAGCCAGTTTCATTACCGTGTAAATATAGATTTTTTTTGGCTTCAGTCAGTGAACAAACGGCCTTTTAAACGACTGACGTGAATGATTTGTTTGTACATGCTGATGCCGGCGTGTCATGATTATCGTCACTTGCAGCAACAGCAGCGGGAAATGAAATCACCGTGTGTGCTGTCTACCTCTGGATCACTGACCAATTTGTCGACCACTGTCAGGACGCACTGGGTCCGCGGGGCTCCCTCCCAACACATGGAGGGGCAATACCTGCAGGGCTTTTCCTGGGGCTGCTGGTGCCACTGTTGCGGCTGCTGCTGCTCCTATTGCAACAACAACAAGGACAACAACTACAACTACTACTGCTACTGCTGCTGCTGCTGCTGCTGCTGCTGTTACTACTGCTGCTGCTATCAACTACTACAGCTACGACTCCTATTGCTTTTTCTCCTGCTAGTGCTGCTGCTTCTGCTGCTGCCGTTGCTTCTGTTACTATTGCTGCTGGTGCTATTATTTCTACCACTACTCCTGCTATTAGTGCTGCTGCTGTTTTTTGTTACTGTTGCTGCTGCTGCTACTACTACTACCACTACTATTACTGCTGCTAGTGCTGCTGCTGCTGTTACTATTGCTGCTGCTGTCTACTGCTGCTGCTGCTACTACACACTGTTATTGCTGCGAGTGCTTCTGCTGCTGCTGCTGCTGTTGCTGTCTGCTGCTACTACTACTATTGCTGCTGCTAGTGCTGCTGCTGCTGCTGTCTGCTACTACTACTACTATTGCTGCTGCTGTCTGCTACTACTACTACTACTAATTGCTGCAGCTAGTGCTGCTGCTGTCTGCTACTACTACTACTACTACTACTAATGCTAGTGCTAGTGCTAGTGCTGCTGCTTCTGTTACTACTGCTGCTGCTATTACCACGACTACCACTGCTGCTTCTGCTGCTCCCAGCTCCTTCTTCTTCAACAACGACTACAACTACTACACTTTTCTGCTGCCGCTACTGCTGCTGCTGCTGGTACTTACCGTTGCTGCTGCTGTTTCTTCTTCTGCTGCTGCTGCTGTTGTTACTCTACTACCACTACTGCTACTATTACATCTGCCGTTGCTGCTGCTTCTTCTGTCATTTCCACTGCTACTACTTGTTCCTGATGGGAGTGGAACTCGTGCCCCACCAGCGGGCAACCCGGGGGCACTGTCCACTGCACCATGGCTACCAGTTCTCTGGATGTGGGTTTGTTCGAGGTGGGATGGAAAAGCGCTGTTTTTACCATGGCTACCAGTTCTCAGGATGTGGATGTGCTAAAGGTGGAATGAGGAGGACTGTTTGCCGTGCCTCCAGGAATACAGAGCACAGCGAGGCACAGGTAACTCAGGTCCTTTGTGGGGTTCCTCTCCTGAAGGAAGCATCCATCCTTCTGTCTGTCTGTCTGTCTCTGTCTCTCTCTCTCTCTCTCTCTCTCTCTCTGTGCGCGTGCATGTGTGTGTGTATGTGTGTGTGTTGTGTGTTTTGCGCGCGCGCGCACGCGTGAGTGTGTGTGTGTGTGTGTGTGTGTGTGTGTGTAAATTTCATATCGGCATTTTCTAAGCAATTTCAAGCGCTACCTTACCCGAGTTTGGCGAAATGGCACACAATGAATAACATCTGTCCTGCCATCCCTTGCCCTTTGACCCGATCGGTCATGTAGGCCGTAAATCTACAATTAGCGTTTTCAAACATACAGTCGGTATTACAGAATTATCTTTTCGTGTAAACTGTGATCAATTACAGCTACTGCTTTGCACACTGACAAAAGACGTGTGTTAAAAGATCTGTGAAGTAAATGTTGTCATGAACATTAAGGCAGCATTCTTACGCTCAGACCATTCAGTTCGATTGTTACCCAACAGGGTTGCTGGTATGAGTAAATATATTACTTAATATGAAACTGCAGGTTACTAATATGAATAAATATATTACTTGATATGAAACTGCAGGTTGCTAATATGAATGAATATATGACTTGATATGAAACTAGGTTATGCCACAAAAAAGTCTACTTGCCAAACATAGTTAAGTAAGTCTGCAGAGTTATTACTCGCGGCAAATAAAACGACTGAAGCAGCATCGAAACAGTATTAATCGTTTCAGTAATAACATACCTTTAAAGAGCTGTAAGAGCATATAAAAACGGTGGGGAAAATTGAAATGAATGCACATACTTACGCAAATGGGGATATGATATTTGCGGGCATTAAAATATGATAGCTTGGATCTCCTGCCACCTCAGGGCTTGCTGACGACGGCGATTTGGGACGGCACTTTAACCAACCTGTCAATCAAAGAAGAGAGACGGGGGAGCAAAGCCTCTGCTGGAGCTGAACTGCTGGCAGTACACAGGGCCTGTTCACCCCTGAGCCAGAGCACTGACAGAGAGCACGAAACGGACAACTCTTCAACCTCTCTCCACCCACCCACCTCCACTCACCATGCCCGCCTCCCGCCCCCTCCGCCACCCCCCTCCGCTTCCCATA
>JADBJO010004129.1:167500-187500 GCA_016801955.1 Conus betulinus | reverse complement strand
GCCCGTCAAACAGGAAGTAGCGTCTTTATACACCAAACTATACAAGTTACTAACAGACCACTGGCAAATTTACCAAACATAACATCTCCCTTGTTTGCAACAAAAAAGGATTTTATTTATTTTTTTTTTCACATTATCATAGTGTTAAACATAGAAAGAGGTGAGCCGTTTCCCGTTGTTTTAACACATAATGAATATTATCAATCACTGATATCAAGTCGAATGATTACAAAAATTCTATGCAATAATGTTCTCTGTAATGTACAAACTATTAGCATTCTTAATGCTTGAGAAGAAATCAACAAGAAATGTTGTCAACAGACAAGTCTATATTACTTTTTTGACTAGTTTTTATTTGTGGTGTGCACAGATGTCTTTTAATCCACTTTCTGACACAGAACAGGTCGTCTCCTTGTCCTCTGCAACGAAGGGCGGTCACATGCATGCGAGTGTTGTATGCTATTTTGCTCTGATGAGTGTTTGCGTGCGTGAGGGATAGTTGATCTAGCATCAGTTGTCACAGCCCACCAGACACGGGCACCAGGCTTTGTAAGCATGCCCTATTCTATTTACGTAGTGGGAAACTTGCCGGACTCGGGCACCAAGTCTCCATTTGTTTATTTCTTCAATGAATCTTTTTGTGCGTTTGGTCTGTCTGTTTGATTGTCTGCGATTTGCTTGGTCAGTTTTTGGTGTATGGTCATTGGTTTGGTGTACTGCGTGTGCTTTGTCCTCGGGTGCTGGTGGGTTGGTTGCCAGCTGTCGTGGTTGGTCCGGCTGATGTTCGACGTTGCGGTCTTCCAGGGCATGTGGTCGGCCCATGTCACATGCTGCGGGACTGGAAGCTGCGCTCAGGTCACGGAGATGGCGCCGGTTGCGACGGTAGACACCGCCGTTAGGAGATCGTACGGTATACGAACGTGGTTCCGGTCTCTTATCCAGGACAGTAGCAGGTGTCCAGGTACCATCCTCCTCTTGCATCAGGACCCGCTGCTGGGCCTGGAGAGGTGGGAGGTCACAGGCGCTCTTATCGTAGTGTGCCTTCTGATTGGCTGTCGATGCTGAAGTGCACCTTGCACGGCTCGCTGGGGAGGCTGGGATGATGGGTTTGGATCAGGGGGAGGTTGGATTGGATTTGCCGACCGTACAGTAGCTCGGCGGGGGGGGAGGAGGTTGTTGTCAATGGGTGTTGTGCGCAGGCAGAGTAGGGCCATCTCAAGGTCATTGCCCCCTTGCTTCGCCTTCAGCATGGTCTTCTCCACCGTTTGGACCATGCGTTCCGCAAATCCGTTGGATTGCGGGTATCGTGGAGAGCTGGTGACACGCAGGAAACCTCAGTCATCGGCAAATTTCTGGAATTCCCTGGCGTCGTATTGAGGTCCGTTGTCGGTGAACAGCTTCCGTGGGATTCCATGCTCTCCAAAGAGCTGCTTCAGTATGGCGATGACAGAGGTACTGGTTGGTCTTGCTGGCAGACGTCTGATGAAGGTCATTTTGCTGTAGTAGTCGGCCAACAAGATGAAGTCGTTGCCATTGAAGTGGAAAATGTCTGATGACACATCTTGCCACGGTCCGTCGGGTACTGGGTGTGGCACCAAGGTCTCGGTCTGTTGACTGTTGCGGTTTCTCTGGCAGATCATACAACTGCCAACCAAGTTCTCAATGTCTGCGTTTATTCCACTCCAATAAACGCATGCTTTTGCTCGAAGCTTGCATTTTCGACTCCTTGATGACCAGCGTGGATCTGTTGAAGAATATATTTCTTCATTGTGGGTGGTATCAAGATGCGTTCACCCTTCAGGACGAGACCTTCTTCTACAGTGAGTTCTTCTTTGCAGGACCAAAATTTACGAAGGCTTTTTGGCAGTTCTCTGGCAGATTCTGGCCAGCCCCTGGTGATGATGTCCCTGAGTGTGGTAATCGCTGGATCCGCGTTGGTCTCATGCTTGAGTTGCTGCAACTTGTCTTGTGAGAATTGGACTGCGTAGACAGACTGTTCGAGGAATATTTCTTTTCCAGGGCTGGGGCTCAGTCTGGAAAGACTGTCGGCGAGTACCATCTCCTTGCCAGGGCGTTCACCCTGTCAGTTGGCTCTGTCTCCTTTGTGATGACATCCATTTGTTCCATTCTCTGGAGTTTGGCCCTGATTTCGTCCACGAGCTGCACTGGAAAGCGTCTAGGTGGTTGTATAGCAGGTCTGCTACCTTCCTTGAGGGTGTGTGTAGCTCACCATCAAAGTTGCCGATGCCCTCAAACCCATCAGGGTACTGCTGGCGAAGGTCATCAGCGTTTCTGATTGGCATGGTGCCAGGTTTTAGTGACTGAATGGCGCAGTGTAAGGTCACCAGTTTGAGCTTTCTACTGCTTGGCAGTCCCATAATGGCTGGTCCATTGCTTTCGGTGACAAAAAAACATGGCGGGGTGCCATCCGGAATCGTCGCACCTACAGGGGATATGTGTATTGTACCATGCTGTATTTGATGGTGGTCCCATTGTAGGCAAACAAGGTGGTGCTTTTCTTTTGCGCGGAGCCATCTGCCATCTGCTGGGTATCCGTGTGGATCCAGTTTCCGGATACATTTTTTTGAATATTCGGAGTGGCAGCACGTTCCCCCTTGAGCGCCCGTGTCCACCTTGACCTTCAGTGTTACTGGTCTCTTGTACTGGATCTGTAGGTCCACGAAGACTCGTCACGCTCGTCCTTGTTTTCGACGGAATCGAACGCCAGGTTGTCCATTAGTTCTGTGATGTCGTCGCTTGGGTTGTCAGTGACGGCATTAATGGACTGTCGTGATCTGTTTCTGCTCAAGCTGCGGGGCTCATTCCAGGCTTTCCTGGCTTTGGGCGGTGTCACGTTGCTGCCAGAACGGCACATCTTCCGCCAGTGGTTGGGTTTTGCACAGGGAGCATGTGTCGCCATATGCTGGGCACTTGCGGGGCGGGTGGTTCCTGCCACAGTTACCACATGGTTTTGGCCGGTGCTTCATTGCATCAATGGACGACGCTGAGCTACCACTGCTGGTGAGTTCTCTGATTTTTTTCATATGATGCTCACTTGCCTCATGTGTCTTGGCTATCTGTATAGCTTCACCGGGTGGTGAGGGTTGCACTTTTGTTCAGCAGTTCTCTCTGAGCTGTAGTGATGCGCGTTCCTGCAATCATCTGCTCAAGGATTCTTTCATTCTTGATGTCCAGTGTAGTGTATTTACACCTATCAGCTATGGATCTTATTCTGGTAACAAAATCCTGGATTTCTTCTCCTGCCTGTTGATGCAATCTTTGCATTTCTAACCTGGAAATTCTGAAATTCTGGGTCGGTTCAAGCTGCTCAAGTTTCTCCCAAGTGTTCTTTGGATCGGCCAGCTGTTCCTCGGTGAGACCCCAAGTATTATACAACTTCAACCCATTCACTGCCTAGCCAAAGAATAATGTAGTTGTGCTGCTAGTTGGCTGGAACGTTTTTCACAGCAAACCACATTTGACTCAGTTGCTTGAAGTCTTTTAACGCTCTGCCCCTATCATTGGATAGCCAATCCATAGTAGGGCTGGGGAGGTCGCTGCTGGTAGCCATCATGCAGAAAGAATAGAAAAGTCTACTCACAGTCTCTTGGTGTAGGGAGGAACTGGGCTAACTGGCACTGTGATGGTCACCACACAACAATGACGATAATCTGCTTTCCGGAGTCAAATTCTGCGTAGAAGTCGATCGGCGCTGCCCACCATGATGTGATTTACATGTACGATGATGGAACATACTATTACAGACACGCCAAGGACATGGATTGAGTGAATACGTGTTTTATTTTCATGTATCAGACATGATAGAGTAACAGGAAACGGGGAGCCCGTCAAACAGGAAGTAGCGTCTTGATACACCAAACTATACAAGTTACTAACAGACCATGGCAAATTTACCAAACATAACACGTCTGTCTGTCCGTCCGTCCCTCTGTTTGTCTGTCTGTCTGTCTGTCTGTCTCTCTCTCTCTCTCTCTCTTTTGTCGCCACTGGGCGTTATGTCCATATCTTTCGTCTCTCAAACGTGTGTGTGTGTGTGTGTGTGTGTGTGTGGTGTGCGCGTGCGTGTGCGTGTGTGCGTGCGTGCGTGCGTGTGTGTGTGTGTGTGTGTGGGGGGGGGGGGGGGGGGGGGGGGGAGACGTCCGTGCGTGTCAGTATATGCTTGTAACTGTGTGCAAATATGCGTGCGTGCAAGGAAGTGTTTGTCCAAGGGAGGTAACAAAAAAGACCGAACCTCATCCACCCCAGTTATAAGGCCAGCAGAATACACTATGCCAACAGCCAGCTGTTGACTGTAGAAAGAAGCATTGGTTTCACCTCCCCATAGTGGCCTGGACGCTTTAGTTCTACCCTGTGCATCGCGAGTAGCCTGGCGGGATGGGGTGGGGTGGGGGGGGGGGGGGGGGGAGGTGTAGGGGAGAGGCGAGAAAACGTGATTCGGGACAGAGTAAGGGCATTTATCAGCATCGAAAGAGATTTTTTTTTTTTTTTCTTTCCTGAAAGCTGTAAATTATATGAACAAAACTGTTTTTTTCATAGCAAAGCGAACTGAAGGTTTAATGTGTTAACATTTTGGCTGGTTTTCCATCCCACTGGTCCGTTAGAATGCCTAAAAAGTATAATTGTCTGTCCGAGTGCTGTATGAATGAAGATTATAATTGTGGCAATTTTACCCCCGTATTGTGATTGTCCTTCTTTTGTAGCTTGTGTTGATTCAGAACAATTGTCACAGATCACCAGTCATGACGTCGAATAAGAGATTATCTCTATCAAGACTGAAAAGGGCACATTCGTAGCTCTCAGACGGTCAAAGACTAATCAAGATATATTTCACACATGTAATCGCTGTACTTGCGATGCGTATTCATATTCTTCGTCATTCGTGGAAATGACTAACAAAGTTTAGTTACCCTCAATGTACGGGTCCTAGCGTGTTTAGGTTTTTCTTGGTGAACATGGCTGGTTTACTTGTGCCATCCTCAACAGTAGAATCACGCGACATTTATCTTGAGGTACCGGCTATGGCTCAACTTTTGTGGTTTACGCAGTTTTTCGCTCCGGATCGGTTTCCAATCCGGTCTAATGCTGTTGTAACGAATAAATCATGAAAAAAAAAATGTTTGTGACTTCAACGATGTACAGACTAGTTTTATAGGGTCTGAGGCATCTACACTTTAAAAGTTTTGAACAAAGTTATTGTGGTACGTACATCAGTGAAGGGAGGTAATGGGAAGGTAATTCTAGAACAAAAGCATTTTGACCCCACTTAATTTTGCGCTAGGAACACAAAATAATCCATGTAAGCATTTTTAAGCCTACCGTAAATTTGAGCCCGCATTAAATTTATTTACTTCCGCATTTGATGTTAAACTGATAATTGATCAAAAGAACAAAACTCGCCACCAATTATTTACCTTGTTTTGGGAGGGATTTTCACAGATGAAATCGCAAGCCTTCAAATACGTGACCTTCGCTTTAGTTGACTCACATTTCAGGCCTTTGCACTCACCTGTGACGCTGTCTTTGCGCCAGCTGCAACGCCCCAAATAGTCCCATTCCTTTTTATTTTAATCTGTCTGCTTGGAACCACATGGCTTGTACCTTGATGGCCATATGAAAGAAAATGAGGAGAATCAAACTTTCAGACACACAAAAAACAATTCTCAAAACAATCTAATTGAGCCAGTCTATAAATACTCGATTCCTTAAGCAAGGCCTTGGCGCATTCTTTTTTCCTTTTTTTTTTTTAAGTGTGCAGCCACAGTGTGGCACCTGGCTTTTTTTTTTTTTTCTTATCTAAGGAGTACTGTCCTCTTCCTGTACGTCCTCCTGTGTCTCTTCCCCATACCCTTTTGCTCGTTCCGTTGTCCCTAACCGGTCTGATGATTTCAGCCATGCTGACATGGTTGATTTCGAATTTCGAAAAATACTGTGACAATGTGATGTGGGCCACAATGTAGTGCTGACGCATCGGATTGTTTTTGTGGTGTAATTAGAGAGAGAGAAAAAAAAAAAAAACAGCCGTAGGCCGGCCATGGCGTGGTGCGTGCCGGCCGGCGGCATGCAGGAGCTGTAGGGCCTAGTTAGATGTGTCGGCTGTAGGTTACACCACCCATCACGCCAGCCATGGCCCACTACTCGATCCATGGCCAAAGACACCGTTATATTTATGTGCGGGGGTAACCTCGAGCAGATAACAAATACGCTTGATCCCATACAGAAAACAGTTACATGTGTTAAACAATGTATGCCCCACTGGAGATTCACACTCCATCACAGGTATATGGGGAATTTCATACCTAAAGGAGTGAAATGCACATGGAAAAACTACCGTGCACAACACAAAGAATATGACTGCTCTGATGACTTTACTACCGTCTCCCCAATTCCCTCTGACCTCAGCCAATCTACTATAGAGATGAGATCAGAGGAAGTCAAGATTCTTAAGATACATGTTTATTATACAACGGGTACCATTCTTACAAGGGAAAGCATGCCTACAGTGGGTCGATGAGGAGTTCGACAGGCTGCGTACTATTGTACACACACTGGGTGTAACTGCGAGCTCTGACCCACTCTCCATCACACACATGTGCGTGCCAGACATGGACGTAGCGACGGCCGGCGCGAAAGGCGCTGAGGGGTGTGCAGTGGATGAGACCAGCATTAGTGCGACCGTGAAAGACACGCGCTGTGTGCTTATCCCGCCAATCACACGGGCAGAAAGCAGTGAAGAGGAAGGAGATACAGACCGCCCTTTGACCGCTCCATCCTGCCAACACTCAGCATCCCCCCTCCACTCCCCCCCCCCCTTCACCAGCTAAGGCCTGCTCTTCTCATCCAGTGACAGAACCTCCTCCCTCCACTCCCCTTCATTGAGCCCATCTTCCCTCACTGTTCCAGTCAGCGTTAGTGCACAGGATTCACAGTCCCCCACACATCTACTGATAATTCACCCCCCCCCCCCATCCTCCACTGTAACCTCTGCCCCACCTGACTCAGTCATGCCCCTCCCCTCTCCCAAACAAGACATCATTTTCACGGCAGTTACTGAAAGCGTTAGCAGAGACACCAGCACAGACACTGAAAGCGTTTCCAGTGACAAAGACGGTGACCAAGCTTCAAAGCCAGGGAATATGCCAGATGTGTGCTGCTGCCCATGATGACTGTGTGTCCAAGGAGAGTTTTTTACAAACAACACAGTCCCTACAAGCTGAAGTTTCAGCCCTTCGTGCAGCACTGCAAGAAGCAAGACAGACATTCAAGACTGACATAGATGCCCTCACCACTCAGTTACTACACTTACAAGCCCAAAACACACAAAAACCTCTCCCCCCCTCTCAAATCACAAACTGCCCTCCAAGACTGCATCCTCCAAACCACCCTCCCCCAAATCATCCACCCACAAATCATCATCTCCCATATTGCCCACCCAGCCGAATGCCGCTGCCACAGAGAGCAACGCTGACAGTGGACACAGCGCAGGCAAAGCAGACTCCACACCAGTGTCTGAGTCCCTCAGTCAGCATACCTCCACCCCCAACCCTCTCCAACATGTCAGCGTCACTAAGGACACCACTACCATTCTGCTGGGGGATGATGTAGTGAAAGGGGTGGATCCCCGCTCCTCACCTCCCAACAGCAAGCCCCAAAAAGTGTGTGTCAGTGACCTGACAGTGACCCAACTGACCGAGTGGCTCAGTGGCCAGACACCCTCAACTACCGTGAGACTAGCTGCAGTTCATGTTGGGATCCACGACTGTGACAAGTCCAGGCCTCAGCAGACAGTGCCATCAGCAGTGACAAGTGGAAAGACCTTCTTTCCCAGTGCCGGAGGGTCTTTCCCAAAAGCGTCACTGCTAGCCTCTGCTATCATGCCTGCCAGAGGACGACACCCCTTCAATGCAGTCATTCAACACAGCAACAGGAACCTGCAGCAGGTGTGTGACGGCATGGTGGTGTGCACTACAGGGACCACACTGCTGTCTTCACCACCAGCAGTGGTGCACCCAGAATGGCACTGTACCAAAATGCCATTCTGCCAACGAAGAAAGGGACAGCACGCCTTGCTGAAAATCTGTTTGCGAGAAAACAGGCAGACAGCATCGGCACCAAGAGGGCAGTGACCACAGGCCTCGCCCCACTGACGTCTCTCCACTTCCCCCTTGTTACATCACCGCTCCCTTCCTCCTCCCGTCCATTCACCTACTCCACATATGTTACCAACAAACAATCACACATCACAGTCCTCTCAACCCCAGAACCCTCCTACTCTTCCCATTCTCCGGCCGACCCACACTACTCGGAAGTCTTTCCTCCCCTCCCTACCCCCACTCTAAACCCCACCCATCCACTTCGACGACCGGACAGCAGGCCTACTACCACGCGGGGAACTAATTCGTATGGTAGTAGAGAGGACTACACTTCGCCTCCACAACCACCACCCCCATGATGCCACCGCCTGTGTATCCTCCTATGTTCTTCCCTTCTTTTCCTCGTAGCTTCCCACCTACTTTTTGGCAGTGGCCACACTTCATGCCAATGCCACCAAACTATGGCCAGTTCTCATAGACTTGAATCAGTGTGTGTGTGTGTGTGTGTGTGTGTGTGTGTGTGTGTGTGTTATAAGTATATATACACTCGTGTTGAAAGTGCAGACTTTGAACTATATGCATCAGCAGCCAATGTGGACTGTGTAATTCCGAATCTGCCGACCATCTGATAAGCTGAAAAGATAAAGTTGTTGCGAACTACATTATTAGCATCTGTGAAGAAAGCAAGACTCTTATATCATAGTTTTATTATACCTGAATGGTGTGTGAGCACGCTCAGAAACCTGCTGTGGTGTGGATAAAGCTTCAGTGACACTTGCCACAAGCGTTACGTAACTTTGTGAATTTAACTTTGTCATTTTTCATATTCATTATCCTTTTTCATTGAGCATTGTTGGATTTGGTGTGTAAGTGTGTTGTATCACACTTATTTGTAGTTTTGACTTCCTTGTTTCTCATATTCATTATCCTTTTGAATTGAAGATAGTTGTTGTGTGTGTATACCATACAGACATATTGAGTTTGTATTCAAGTGTATCCTTGCTATATATATATATATTTTTTTTTTTAGTTGCATAAATGGTGCAATCATCTTCAAAGTGGCCACAGGAAGACGGACTACGTATTGGACATCTTAATATAAACCATATACAAAACAAGTTACATGAGGTTCCTACTATACTGTACAATCAAGACAAACCCCTTCCATATATTTGGCTTCACTGAATCAAGACTTTCAGTAATGTCCCTGATGCCGCTGTTTTAATCTCTGGCTACAATATTGTACGCAGAGATCCCACCGAATCAAAATCTACAGGCATATTACTTTACGTTCATGAAACATTAAATGCCCAACGTTTGTATGATCTTGAAAGTTTTGGAATTGAAGCAGTTTGGTTAGTAATCAAGTTAAAGAGAACAAAACCCATCAAAATAGGATTGTGTATCGAAACCCAGCCGAAAATGCTGGTTGGATGGACAAGTTTACAGCCATGATGGATGCAGCGTCGCTTGATGCCACAGAATTAATACTTTTAGGTGATTTCAACATTGATCTATTGAAGGGCCAAACATCATGGTCAGATAGGACTACCTCATACAACTTATCTCAAATTATAGACATGCCAACCAGAGTAACACTCACTAGCACAACATTAATTGACCACATCTACCTTTCTGAACCACAAAACGTCATAGAGAAATGTGTGCCTTTGAATGGATGCAGCGACCACTTTCCAGTGCATTACGTGGAAAAGAAGTGGAATCAAAATTCCTAAAACTGGCCACAAACACATCACTTACAGATCTTTTGGACACTTCCACGAAGATACCTTTTCTACTGACCTCACGAATTCCCCCTTTATTAATGTTTATAATTACACTGATCCAGAGAAAAGCGCTAGAGTACTGGCTACACACGTTTAATTCTGTTTATGACAAGCATGCGCCATTCAAAACGCGTCGAGTTAAACATAGTGCACAACCAAAGTGGATGACTGATGAAATACAAGCTGCTTGTTTCTTACGCGACGATCTCCTTGAAGCAGAAGGGAAGTCGGATGGATTCAAAAGGCAACGTAATAAAGTCAACTCACTCAAACGGACAGCAAAAATGAATTTTTTTTTCGTGAACTTGTAGCCAACAAACAAAATTCGAAGTCCATATGGCAAGCAATAAATGAACTTACGAATAAAACTTCACAGTCAAAGACAAGTCCCATTACCAGCATAACACCAAATGAACTCAACCAACACTTTACAACAGTTGCAGAACACATTGTCAAAGTCAAAGAAAAGAATACTGACTCAAATGAATTACAACAATTAAAAAAATTTTGTAATGCTAAGAACATTCGTTCAGCAACACCTGTTCCGCCTATGACAGTTAGTGATGTTTACCAAGCTTTATGCCAATTAAAGCAGACAGGAAGCCGCGCGGACTGGACGGGATTGATGGAAAAATACTGAAACTATCAGCACCTGTTATATGTGAAACTCTTACCTATATTTACAATTTATGCATTGATAAATGTCACTTTCCCGCTCAGTTCAAAGTTGCTAAAGTAATACCCATTTTCAAATCTGGAGACAAATCTGAGCCATCGAACTACAGACCAATATCCATTTTGCCAGTTCTGTCCAAGCCCTTGGAAAAACACATAAATAAACATCTTTGCCACCATTTTGATTCCTCCAACCTACTAAATAAAAATCAATCAGGATTCAGGAAAAATCATTCTTGTCATACAGCGCTTACAAACCTAGTAGATCAATGGCTAGCCAGTGTTAATGAGAATAAATATTGTGGAGCACTGTTTGTTGATTTTGCAAAGGCTTTTGATGTAATTAACCACAAACTGTTATGCAGGAAGCTTTTATCATATGGTGTAACAGGAATACCTTACAACTGATAACATCTTTCCTAGAAGACCGTCAACAAATCGTTTGTGTCAACAACAACTTATCAGAGAAGCTACCTATCCAACATGCGTACCCTCAGGGTTCTGTGTTGGGTCCGTTGCTGTTCTCAGTTTATATAAATGATCTCCCTCTTTATATTGAGGATTCATGTGAACTCTTTTGTGATGATACAACTGTCCATACAAGTAGCTCCAGCTTGGAAGCTGTTTTCACTTCATTACAGAAGAATGCTAATATCTTAAGTAATTGGTGCAATGTAAATCACATGTCATTGAATCCTAACAAAACAAAAATAATGCTGATAACAACAAGGCAGAGAAGACAAAAACATAACCACACAGCCTCCATCTGTTTTTATCAAATAATCAGGAAATTGAAGTGGTGGATAGCCATCGAGTTCTAGGAGTATATGTGATAATAATCTTTCTTGGTCTTATCACCTTCGCAGTTTATGTAAATCAATATCTAGACAACATATCAGCTGTGCAGGATTAAGCATTTCTTAAACCTTCATGCCAGGAAATTGTTCCTACACGCACATGTTCTCTCTTCAATCAATTACTGTTCAACACTATTTGATTCTGCTAGTGCTAATGCCATGAAACTCTTAAGAGTGTCTACAAAAGAGCGCTTAAAGCAGTCCTATTAAATCATCTAGTCTTAGTGAAGGGGATTATACTAAAGCGGGGGCTCTTCCATTAAAAGAAACGTTCGCTGTCAACAAATGTGTCTGCTAATGCAAAAAATTGCATCGGGTTTAGCACCTCAAACTCTTCAGTCTAAATTTAGCATAAACCTAGGGATTCAACCAAATTCCAGGTTCCCACGCCGAGAATAGATCTCTATTTAAATCAGGCTTAACTTACTCAGGTAGCGTGGCTTGGAATTCACTTCCACTACATCTCCGATGTACTCAAATTGCAGAATCCTTCAGGGAAAAACTAATTACACATTTCACAGCAGACCATTGCTATTAGGGACAAAATACACATACCAGGGCAACCCTCTGTTTTGCTGCATATATACTGATACGCTGTTTTTCCTTTCCACTGATGTTTTTAAAACCAGATAATGATAAATGAGAGATATAGTTACTATCGGTTTTTTATTAATGATTGAAATTATATCATGATGAATGACTTGTGGTCGCTGGTTTTATTGGTGCATTGTCACTAATTGATTGATGTCTTAATACCTTGATTTCTTCGAGCACTATAACTGCAAGGTGATAAATGTGTGTCCGGATTACTGTTGATCATATTGATGTATTGCTCTTTATTCAAAATTTATAGTAATGTTTAGCATGCGATATTTTGGATAGAAAAATGGAATTATCTCTCTCTCTCTGTCTGTCTGTCTGTCTGTCTGTCTGTCTGTCTGTCTGTCTGTCTGTCTGTCTGTCTGTCTGTCTCTCTCTCTCTCTCTCTCTCTCTCTCTCTCTCTCTCTCTCTCTCTCTCTCTCTCTCTCTCGTTCGTTAATTACGGCTGCGTTTCGATGGATTGTCGCTTAGTTAATAATTATAGTCTTGGGTAGTGTTGAAATAGTCAGGAAGAAAAATAAAAAGATGGAAGAGGAAGTAATTATAATGGCATCTCTCTCTCTCTCTCTCTCTCTCTCTCTCTCTCTCTCTCTCTCTCTCTCACACACACACACACACACACACACACACACACACACACACACACACACACACACACACACACACACACACACACACACACACACACACACACACACACACACACACACACACACACACACACACACACGCGCACGCGCGCGCACGCGCGCACACACACACACACACACACACACACACACACACACACACACACACACACACACACACACACACACACACAAAAAATAAGTGTTATGATTATTGATGCTAGGCATTCATTGCTGCTTACTGATAACTGATGTAGTACCGTTCGTTCTCGTTTTGCCTTATAACCACATAAAAATGTTGATATTATTGATGCATTGTAGTTGTCTAATTATTGTCCTTAGCAGTTTGTTGTGTTGTTATTATTATTTTTTTTCTTTACACAAAAGGAATGCAACTCTCTCTCTCTCTCTCTCTCTCTCTCTCTCTCTCTCTCTCTCTCTCTCTCTCTCTCTCTCTCTCTCTCTCTCTCTCTCTCGATAAGAGGATCACTTATTCCATATCTGTGTGTGTGTGTTGACTCCCTTCTTCTTTGTAATCTTTACTCTTGTTTGTTGTTTCAATCGTTTCTCTCTCTCTCTCTCTCTCTCTCTCTCTCTCTCTCTCTCTCTCTCTCTCTCTCTCTCTCTCTCTCTCTCTCTCTCTCTCTCCTTATAAAGTCATCAACGCCTTAACTATAATGGATGAACGTTTATGTTATGAAGATATGTGTGTTTGTTAAAAGTTTTGTAAGTCTTAGTCGCTAGTTTGTTAAAAGATTTGTAAGTCTTAGTCGCTAGCCATACTTAGTCCCTCACCACCTCAGAGGCAGTGCACCCACGCCGCTCATTCCGACACCCTGTCCACAGCTACAGCCCGGTCGGCCCCGCCGCAGCCCCGGCACCGGCAATCCACAGGGAGCAGTCAATGTCAAGTCGTCAAGAGGCAACCCACGGAGGAGACACTGCATTGCTGCCGAGTCACTTCGGTGGTGTTCAGTGGCGCCTGTTCTCTAACATACGCAGGACACCACCTACTAAGCCCCTTACCGACGACAATAATTGCTTAGTCGCGGAGCCGGCGTGAGTGAGCTCTCCCCCCGGAGGGCGCCACCACGTCCGTCCAACGACAGCCCCCATGGACCCGCCGATACCGGTGACCCCGACGGAACCAAACCAAGGCCACAGACGCGGAGAGGACATCGAAATTGAGGTCACCATGAGAGCAGGGCATGAAGGGCCACAGAAACTTGAGACATGTTTTTTTTTTTTTTTAATGCTGATCGATGAGAATGAGGATGATTAAGATGATGCTACGGATTTCCATTTCGGTCTGAGATTACATGACAGGGCTGTACTCTACGCTTCCTTTCATAATATATCCCGGCGTCAACCAGGCCCGAGAGATACAGGCACCTGCAGTGTTGGTCAGGAAATTTGAGCAACACTCTCAGAAGCGCATCCATTAAGTGGATGAAACTCGACTGTGTGGTCCCAGTCTTCCCAACTGAGTCCGTAGCAAGCTCAACTCTGGGTAGGAGCCGGCCGGGGCAGAAAAACCCACATGACTCTGATGAGATTCGAACCCACGACCTCCCAGCCGGGAGTCCGCGACGCTAACCACTTCGCCACGGCGGCTCAACTCAGTATGTTGACGTAATCAGCAAGTTCACATCATCAAGATCATGGATAAGATTCCGACTCTTCTGAAACCTGCAAGGTTAGATCTGGATCCAAGTTCTCCGGCTGCAGCGAAGCAGTGGAAGTACTGGTACTGTACGTTCATAAACTTCATTGAGGAATGCAAACCACATGTCCCTGACCGGCTCAGAACACTTGTCAATTTCATGTCTCCAGAAGTCTATGAGTACATAGAAGAGTCTTGATTTTGACTCGGCTATCAAAACTCTACAAGTGATCTATGTAAAGACTCTCCCAATGAATTTTTTTCTCGTCACATTCTAGCAACACGCAAGCAAAGCACAGGTGTCTGGATGAATTCTTATAAGATCTAAAGAAACTTAGCAAGGATTGCAACTTCAAATCAGTCTCAGCTGAAAAGTATCGTGAGATGATTCGTGATGCATTTATCAATGGACTGTCATCTCCTGTCAACAGACAGCGTTTGCTTGAGAACAAATCCCTTGATCTGGAAACTGCTTTTGATCAAGCCTGTGTCTTGGATCGGGCTCAACGGAATTCTGAAGTCTATTCATCACAGAGCCCATTGTCTACTTTGCAGCCTTAAATCCATGCTGCAGCAGCTACTCCTGTGCCTCCTTCCAGTACAGACTGTTCATCTGATGGTATGACAAGATTTTCTCTCAGCTCCTGTTTCTGCTTCAACAGCCAGAAACGGAAATCGGCAGTGTTTCTTTTGTGGGGGAAACATTCATAACAGGAAAGTCGTTCTGCTCGTGATGCAACGTGCAATTTCTGTGGAAAGAAGGGACATTTTTCAATGGTTTTTGTCAATCTAGAAAAGCAAAGGGTGTGTCTGCTGCCCTAGAGTCTTCTGCGTTATGTTCTGCTCATAATCATACACCTGCAGGACTCACTGGTGCTACTACTTCAGCAAAAATTAGGGATCAGTCTTTGATAGTCCTCATTGACACGGGTAGTTTCTGACAGCTTCATCAACGAGAAAGCTGTTTCTCATCTTCATCTGAAAGTAACTCCAGTCACAAAGAGCATTTCAATGGCCCAGTCTACATTAAAGACTGAAATCTCCGGACTTTGTGTTGTGCAGCTTGAATTGCAAAATCATACCTACAATGATGTGGTTTGTATGTATTGAAAAATCTGTGCACAGATATCATCCTTGGACAGGATTTCAGACACAACACAAAAATCTTATTATTGAGTATGGGGGGTCAAGCCTGATCTGAAGATTAACAGACAAGACGGCACCTGTGCACTCTCTGCAGCATCAGTTGATGAACCATCGCTTTGTCACACCATAAAATCAAACTGCAAACCTGTGGCATCAAAATACCGACGTTTCAGCAAGAGGATCAATCTTTCATTGCGGGTGAAGTCAGGCGACTCCTGGATGAGGGTATCGTCCAGCCAAGTACATCTCCATGGCGAGCTCAGGTTGTTGTTTCCAAAGATGAACTTAGTCGTCACAAGAAAAGAATGTGCGTTGACTACTCCCAGACCATCAATCTGTTCCCAGAGCTGGATGCGTATCCACTTCCTCGGATTGATGACTTGGTGAATGATCTGGCTCAATACTCCTTCTTCTCTACCTTTGATCTGAAAAACGCCTATCATCAGATAAAAATAAGAGACTCAGACAAAAGGTACACTGCTTTTGAAGCAACGGCAAACTCTACCAGTTCTGCAGAATACCTTTTGGTGTGGCAATGGTGTGGCAGCCTTCCAGAGGGCAATGGACAACTTGTGGAGGAAGAAAGACTAAAAGATACTTTTCCACACATTAACAACATCACAGTTGCTGGTCATACTCAAGAAGAACACGACAAGAACGTGTCCAAGTTTTTTGAAGTCGTTACACAGCATGTTGAATCATTCCTTCTGACTGCTGAAGCTCTTGAGACCTTCGACTCTTTGAAGAAAGAATTGCTGAAGGCAATGCTCTACTCCATTTATGAAAGCAAACCTTTCGTTGTTGAAGTGATGCATCAGATACTGCTGTTTCAGCAACTCTCAATCAAGATGGTAGACCTGTTGCCTTCATGTCACGCGTCTTACAGGGAGGAAAACGTCATTATCCTACTGTCGAAAAAGAAGCAACTACCATCATTGAAGCAGTGAGAAAATGGAGCCATCTCCTTTCTCGTCAACACTTTACACTCATCACTGATCAGCGTTCTGTTGCATTCATGTTTGACAATCGCAGACGTACAAAGATAAAGAACAACAAAATACAAGAATGGCGACTAGAGTTAGCTGCACACAGCTACACGATTCAGTATCTGTCAACGTGGCCCCAGACATGCTGTCCCGAGCAGCTTGTGCATCCATTCCATCCACAACCCGTCTCACAGATCTTCATGTGGGATTGTGTCACCCCGATAAGACTCGCCTTCTTCATTTTGTACGCTCAAAGAATCTTCCTTTCTCCATAGAGGAGGTGAGGCGTGAGTGTGCTGGATGTGCAGTATGTGCTGAAATCAAGCCCAGTTTCTACAGATTACCAGAAGGCACGTTGATCAAGGCTACACAGCCAATGGAATGCTTCAGCATTGATTTCAAAGGGCCACTGTCATCTTCCACACGCAACAAATACATTCTGACTGTGGTTGATGAGTATTCAAGATTTCCATTTGCTTTTCCCATGTCCTGATATGCAAACTTCTACAGTGGTCAAATGTCTGGAACAGTTGTTCGCACTTTGTGGAACACCTGGCTTTGTTCATTCAGACCGAGGTTCTTCGTTCATGTCTAAGGAACTGAAGGAATATCTCTCTCTCGGTGGGGGGTTGCTACTAGCAGAAGTACACCTTACCACCCAACAGGAAATTCTCAGGTGGAAAGGTACAACGGGATCATCTGGAAAACTGTGCAGCTTGCACTTCGCTCCAAAAGGTCTAACAGACCGTGACTGGGAATTCGTGGTTCCTGAAGCTCTGCATTCAATCAGATCTCTTCTTTCAACTGCAACGATCACAACTCCTCATGAGAAGTTCTTTGCTTTTCAGCGAAGATCTTTATGACTCTCATTTCCTGCTTGGATGAGCCCAGGCCAGTGCCGCTTCGTCGTTTGTCTGTACCAATGCAGAAAGCCCCTTGGTTGACCCTGTGGAGCTACTGGATGCAAATCCTACATACGCTCACATCCGTTATCCAGATGGACATGAATCAACTGTCGCTCTTCGGGATTTGGCGCCATGTCCACGAACTTCAGCAGAGACAGCCGAAAACATGGGCATCAACAGAGAAAACAGTGAGAACATGGATTGTGGAGAAACTGAAGAAATTATTCACCAGTCTCAGGATTCCATTTCTGAACTCCTGAACTCGGTTCTCCTGCAGTCCGCCGTTCTACTCGGGTGTCCTGGAAGAATATAGTTTTTTTTTTTTTTTGTTTCGAGTTTTCAGTTCAGTTATTAACAGTTTTTAATTGTTATGCTTGGTGACAATTTTTCAAGGCGGGAAGAAGGTCGTAATATTTGTTCTACGCAAAGGACCTCATACTTCATATTGCATGTTTTTCTGAGTTTCTTACTTTTATGTCATTTCCTTTTTGCTATGGTTACCAACGATATCCAGTCGCTAGTAGACATCTTAAGTTGGTTAAAGACTGAGACAAAGTCCTGAAATACGACATCCCTCACTGCTAAATTGTTCAACATTTGTATGTATGTTCCATAGCTTTTGATCTCCCTTGCATCCTTAAATGGATCCTCAAGCACAAGCTCAAAGATCGTCCCCTACATTTTATAATGCATCTAGTTTTTCAGCAACTTTTTTTCCTCTCCACACGTTCGTTTCCTTTTATTTACTACCTTTCGCTGACTGCTTTCGGGGTGCTGTTGGATTCTTTTTTGAACCCTTGGTGGTGAGAATACCACAGAATTGCAGACTGTGGTGTGTCTCTATTTGACGCCAAGAGTACAGGCACAGTCAATCGTGTCTCTTTGATGAGTTTGATCCAGTGGCCGAAAGGCCTAGGAGCAGATGATACATACAGATTTGCCTTCAGTAGGGATTGCCATGGTTCCCTCATGCAGCTAGTGAAGCGTTTTCATATTTATGATATAAAGATTCCCAATTTTTTACATACTAATTTTTAAAACTTCCAAATCTTTACCAAGTCGTTAGTATAATGATGAAAGAATTGTTAACCTGCACTTGTTTTCCCCCACTACTTAACTGTTCAGGTGTTTCTCCAGGTGTTTCTTGGTCTTCCTTTTGTCTTGAGGATTCCAAGTCAGAGCTTTTCTGGTGTCGTCGTCCAGGGGCTTTCGAAGGGTGTGTCATACCCACCGCCATCTTCTTTTCCGGATGTCTTGCTTGACTGACTGTTGATTAGTTATTTCTCATAGCTCTTTGATGCTTGTTGTCTCTGGCCAGTGGATGTGGAGGATCTTTCGGAGGCAGCTATTAATGAACGTCTACAGTTTCTGAATGGTGGTATTTGTGCTTCTCTAGGTCGCCGATCCGTATAAGAGGACAGATTTGATGTTTGAATTCAATAGGCGGATTTTTATGCTTGTGGTGATTAGTCCAGATTTCGAAATGTTTTTGAGTGTGATGAGGGCTGCTCTTGCTTTTCCTTTTCGGGTTGTCACATCGGCGTCAGTTACCCCATGCAGGTTGACTACACTGCCCAGGTAAGTGAACGCCAGCGAGACAACACTCTGCAAAAATTCCGTTATGAGGGAGAAAAAAAAAAAAAAAAAAAACCGGAGAAGGCAGTAAGGAGAGTGGGGGAGGGTGCAGGTGTGGTGGTAATGAAGTGTAAAAGTGGAAACGGAAGAAGAACGGAAGTGCGACCGGTCTGCACTGCAGCCTACTTCTCAGCCACCCTTTCACTGACACAGTTACTTTTTTTTTTTCTCCTGCGTACGCAGGCTGATACTCCTGCGGGCATTCCCTGTTGAGACAGGCCAGGATAAATCCCATCTACCCCACAGCGGGAGTGGAATTTTGTGTGTATCACCGCTTTTTTTTTTTTTTTTTTTTTTTTTTTTATCCCGCCATTACTCCAATTGCGGGGGAAGGTGCATGCTATGTGTAACGTGTCATCCATACCAACGGCCAAACTGGTAGTCTCTTCCGAAAGTTGGTGATAGGATTTTATGTGTGTGCAAGATGTTATGCGTGCATTCACACACGGAACCTCGGTTTATAGTCTCATTCGAAGGACTGGAGTCAGAACCAATATTAACTCCAAGGGAACCCCCCTTTCCCTTCCCCCCCCCCCCCCCCCCCCCCCCCCCCCCCCCCCCCCCCCCCCCCCCCCCCCCCCCGGCGATTCGAACCCGCAGGATCACCAAGATTACGAGTCCGGCGCTCTACCACTCAGCCCCCAGTGACACAGTCATACATGGTTGCCCGACGGACAAGTGCATACAGAATTTCCATCTGACCGCAAGAAGCTTTCATTGTCACGGACAATCGGCGGCTGGGTTTCCAGAGCCCTAGATAGAGGGGGGAGAGTTGTAAAGGGATGGGTTGTCAGCCCCTCCGTTTGTGGAAAGATTTATCTGCTTTCAGTCGAGGTCACTGCCTATGGTGCTTGGTCCGACTTTTTTCCCCCTTGTAATAGATACATTGTGTTTAACCCTAAGAAATTCTGGTCCGAACCCAACTTTAAAAAAAAAAGTGGTTCAAGTTGAAAATTGAAATGCGAATGTTTCCCAGCTAGTTTTTACGTTTTTAATACGAAACAA
>JADBJO010004129.1:70000-160000 GCA_016801955.1 Conus betulinus | reverse complement strand
AATCCATGTAAACGTTTTGAGGCCTGCCGTAGATGTGAGCCAGCGTTTGATGTTTAACCCGATAACTGATCAAAAAGAACAACTCCCTACCGATCATTTCCCTTGTTGGGGGGGGGGGGGGGGGGGGGGGGGGGGGGGGAATTTCCACCGATGAAAGCGCAAATACATGACACCCCCCCCCCCCCCCCCCCCTCTTAGTTGACGTCACATTTCAGGCCTTGCACTCACCCGTGACCCTGTCTTTGCCGCGCCAGCTGGAAGCCCCCAAGAGTCCCATTCTTTTGATCTTAATCTGTTTGCTTGGAACCACCTGGCTTATACCTTGATGGCCATGTGAAAGAAAACAAGATGCAAAGGCATATAAACGTACTCACAGTTTATCCTGAATACGCGTGAGATATTCCATAAAGAGGAAAAACCGTCTTGGGCTGGTGTGACCGTTAGTAATGGCTATTCTGGTAAACATCGGCCATCATCTGTGGCCTATAATGAACGCACTTACAAATTTTCAGAGAGACTAGCCAAGTACTTTCTGAGATTTTCCGTAAAGAAGAAAAAACCATCATCGGCCGTTAGTAACGGCTATAACGGTAGACTTAAACATTGGGCATCATCCGTGACCCATAATGATCATACCTACAAATTTTCAGAAAGATCGGCCAAGTACTTTCTGAGATATTCCATAAAGACGAAAAAACCGTTATGGGCCGTTATAGCCGTTAGTAACGGCTATAACGGTAGACTAAAAAAACATAGGGCACCATCTGTGACCCAGAATGAACGTGCCTACAAATTTTCAGAAGGATTGACAAAGTGCTTTCTGAGATATTCCATAAAGTAAAGTTAGTAACGGCTGAAACGGTAAACTAAACATTGGGCATCATCCGTCACCCATAGTGAACATACCTGTCAATTTTCACAAAGATCGGCCTAGTACTTTCTGAGATATTCCATAAAGAATAAAAACCGTTACAGGCCGTTACAGCCGTTAGTAACGGCTATAACGTTAAACTTAAACATCGGGTATCATCCGTGACCCATAATGAACGTACCTGTTAATTTTCACAAAGGTCGGCCAAGTACTTTCTGAGATATTCCATAAAGAAGAAAAAACCGTTACAGGCCGTTACAGCCGTTAGTAACGACTACAACGGTAAACTTAAACACCGTGCATCATCCGTGACCCATAATGAATATATCTGCAAATTTTATGAAAGATCGGCCCAGTAGTTTTGTCTGGAGCGAGTGGAACACATTTTGACTGCGGACGGACGGACGGACACACACACACACACACACACACACACACACACACACACACACACACAGCATTTCTTTGTTCCCATTCTAAAGTACTCCCTGTTCTGTAAGAACTGGGAGTACAACGAGGAGAATCAACTGTCAGACGCGACAGAAATCCTCCAAACGATGTAGTTGCGCCTGCCTATAAATACTCGACTCCTTAAAGCGCTGTCTCTTCGTCTCTGTTACAGTGTGGACAACACTCGTTCATATTCGTGTCTGTCTGTCTCCTGTCTGTCTGTCTGTCTGTCGGTCTGTCTGTCTGTCTGTCTGTCTGTCTGTCTGTCTGTCTCTCTCTCTCTCTCTCTCTCTCTCTCTCTCTCTCTCTCTCTTTCTCTCTCTCTTTGTCTGTCTCTGGGTTTGTTTGTCTGCCTGTCTCTTTCTCTCTCTGACTGTCTGTCAGTGAGTGTGGGGAAGAGTGAGGTGACGTTGAAAGCACTTTGCGTGCAGGAGAGAAGGACGGTGGGGGAGAGGGGTGGGGGAGAAAAGGGGACATAATGGGAAGGAGGTACGGGGATCACGGGAAATAGGACAGTGGAGTGGGGAGGAAGGGGGGGGAGAGAGGGGGGGGGGGGGGGGGGGGGTAGAGAATTGGTCAGCTCTCGAGGACGACGGGTTTACAGATTTGGCCATGGTTGCGTTTGGCTTGGGGTGGTCGGCCCCGTGTTTGGCGAGGGGCTGTAATAAGCATTGATTGTGTGCGGTTGTATATCATCTGGTATCCTCTCTCTCTCTCTCTCTCTCTCTCTCTCTCTCTCTCTCTCTCTCTCTCTCTCTCTCCACACATGACCTCAATCGCAAACTGTAGCATCAGATTTCAGTCTTTCTGTCTGTTTTACTGATTCTTCCTTCCAGTCTCTCTCGACCCGCTTCTTTATCTCCCCCATCCCTCCCCTGATTCTTCTTTCAACCGTCCACTCGTCATTCTGTCTGTCTGCCGTCATCCTGTCTGTCTGTCTGTCTGCCGTCATCCTGTCTGCCTGTCTGTCTGTCAGTCTTTCTGTCTGTCTGTCTCTCTCTCTCTGTAACTGTCTGTCTGTATCTCGGTCTGTTTGTTTCTTTCTTTCTCTCACTGTCTTTCTGTCTGTCTGTCTGTCTCTGTACCTGTCTGTCTGTATCTCGGTCTGTTTGTCTGTCTCTTTCTCTCTCTCACTGTCTTTCTTTCTGTCTGTCTCTCTCATTGTCTCTCTTTCAAGACTTAGAGAGAGAGAGAGAGAGAGAGAGAGAGAGAGCGAATGCGTGTGTGTGTGTGTGTGAGAGAGAGAGAGAGAGAGAGAGAGAGAGAGAGAGAGAGAGAGAGAGTCTGGATTTACAAAAAAATCCTGTCTTTCGACGCTCATGTATGTCTGTAGTCACCAAATCAAAAGGAGGCTGACGTGATGTGCTTCACGTGCGGTGACACGACTGAAATCAATCACAGGAACCGAATTCTTCAGGTTTCCGTTTTGTATTGATTGGCCACATCGAATATTTCATGACTGGTCAGAACCGGGAGAGTGGGGGCAGGGATGGGTGTGGGTGTGGAGCGTAGGTGAGAGAGAGAGAGAGAGAGAGAGAGAGAGAGAGAGAGAGAGAGAGAGAGAGAGAGAGTCTCTCAGCCTAGAATATGACCTGTGTGATGTTCAGTGTGTTGACTTTGGACGAAGCTGAGGTTTGTGCATGATGTGTGCGTTGGCTTCACGTTACTGGTGACCTTCGTGGCGGGAAAGGGTGTGAACAAGGCCAAATCTCTCTCTCTCTCTCTGTCTCTGAGTCTGTCTCTCTGTCTCTATCTGTCTGTCTGTCTCTCTCTCCTGACTGATTAACAAAGCAATGCGTATACGCGCTCACACCCAGTGGGCAGTGGCCGGGTACCACATGTACCCATGCGCTTTTTCACATGGGTACCATATGGCACACACACACACGGACGCACGCACGCACACACACACACGCGCGACACACACACACACACACACACACACACACACATGCACACGCACACGCACACACATACGCGCGCGCGAGCGCGCGCGCGCGCAGGTCACCTGAGCACACCCGGTACCTACAGTAGAGAGACATCAAACGGCTGTCAGTGTCATCTGCCATGGAAAACGGTCTAAAGAGTCCATCTTTCTCATAACCGGTAAGCAGTCCCCTTCCCTATCCCTACACCCCCACCCCCCCCCCCTCCGCCAAATACTTCTTCCTCCCCTCACCCCTCGTTTCCGTCCATCTTCCCTCGTCCCACACCTCATCCCACACCCCCACCCCCACCCACTACCCCCGTTCCTGTCCTCTCCCCATGCGGGTCAAGGGTGTGGTTGATAAGCGGTACCACAGTATACCCGCCATGTTTCTGCCTTTTCTCAATACGTTTGATTACCTTGTACCTGGGAGGGAGAGAAGGATGGGGGGGGGGGGGGGGGGGGGGGGGGGGGGGAGGAGGAGGAGTGCAGCAGCTGAGAAAGATGCTTAGACAGGAAGAGCTTCGAACCTGGAGAGAGTGAGGGGGGGAGGGGGGGGGGGGGGGAGCAGGTTTGGAGGGAGAATTATTAGGGTGGAGGGTGGGGGAAGGGGGTGGGGGGAGAGGTGAAGGTGGAGAGAGAGAGAGGGCAGGTCGTGGGGTTGGGGTCAAAGGTGAACGCTTGCGACGCTTGTTGAGTCGGCGGCCTCTGTGATTCTTTGCTATGGCACAGTGTGTGTTTTAGATGATGATCTAGCTAATCCAGTGGAGTCCGTGTAGAAACTTTTACAATCGTCGTTATCAAGTAATTTTTTACCATTTAGAAACTTTTACAATCGTCGTTATCAAGTATTTTTTTTTCCTGACCGTTGTTAAGATTACAGTACAGATATTTATTTTTTTTTTTATTGACGGCTGCTGCGTTAAGTGTACAGATCCCTCCCCCCCCCCCCCCCCCCCAACATACACAGCCCAGATTGCTGCTGCTTTAACTGTACAATTTTTGTGTTTCACCCGACTGTTGCTACGTTAACTGTACAGATTTTTTTTTTATTACCTTACTGCTCAGATATTTTTCCCTTACAGCTGCTACGTTAACTGTACAGATTTTTTTTTTTTACGTGACTGCTGCTACGTTAACTGTACATATATTTTTGTTACCTGACTGCTGCTACGTTAACTGTAGAGATGTGGTTTTTTTTTCTCCTATGACTTCTATTATGTTAAGTGTACGGTTTTTTTTTTTTTTTTTTTTTTTTGGGGGGGGGGGGGGGGGGGGGAGAGGGGGGGGCTTCTTCTACGTTATGTGTGCTGATCATTTATTCTTACTTCTACTGTGTTAAGTGTAAAGATTTTTCCCCTGTGTCTGTTACGTTAACTGTACAGATCCCCCCCCCCCCCCCCCCCCCCCCCTTACTTCTGCTACGTTAAGTGTACAGTTTTTTTTTTTTCTCTCTGACTTCTACTACGTTAAATGTACACATCTTTTTTCCTTACGTCTACTACATCAAGTGTACAGATGTTTCCCCTTACAAGACAAAACACGACCTTTTTTGTCTTCTTCATGCGGGATGCATAACATTCAGGACAATGAAAACGAAAAATGAGCAATCACTTAATCTTCGCAAACAGGGAGCAAAATGGACGTTGGATGATTGCGCCCGAGTTGAAAGGATAACACACACACACGCACGCACGCACACACACACACACACACACACACACACACACACACACACACACACACACACACACACACACGCAGAGGGTTGCTCACCTATCTGGCTGATTTGTTGCAGGAAAAACAGAGAGAGGTTGACTACAGTACTTCTGCTTTCCACAGTGTGAAGGTTGGTTGACGAAAGTGTTGTTATCTTTTCTTGCTATTCTTTGTTTTCTAGCTGTCTGTCGTTCTTTCTCTATGCTCAGTAGCCCTTGCAGTCCGTCCCTCTGTCCTTTCCCCATCCCCTATCTGTCTTCTTTCTTTCTTTTTTTCTTCTTTATTTTTCTTTCTTTCTGTCTTTGTTTCTTTGTTTCTTTCATTCTTTCTTCTTTTATTACCATATTTGACTCTCATGTATAACAAACACCGAGTCTGTGTAGCCACCCTCTTTCGTTTCCCTTTCTACATTAGAGGCCATTGCCGGCCGTAACCTCAAACACCCTCAACTGCTGAAGTTGTTTCGAACTGTATACCTCTCTGAAATCAGATGGACATAACGTAAGTTTTTTTTTGCTTGGGTTCCCAGCCATGCGGGCACTCGAGGCAACGAAATGGTTAATCAACTTGCCTGGAGTGGCACAAATAAAGAGTTGAGCAGATCTTCTTACCCTCACACTGATCTGAAACCCAGAGCCCAGGCTTACGTCAAAGACCTCTGGCAAGAGGAATGGAACTTGCAGACGTGTAACAAACTATTTAAAATCCGTCCAAATCTGAAAGTTTTTACCATGCTCCCAAGGCGGCCGTAAAGAAGAAACAGTTTTGTGCCGTTTGCATACAGGTCACTCGTTTTACACCCATTCTTATCTTTTAAAAGGTGAAGAAACTCTGTGGTGCATTCAGTGTCATGTACCACTCACAGTGAAACATATTCTTTTAGAGTGTTGGGACTTGCATGATGTGAGATATAAACACTTTACAGCGATCTCCACGAAAATCTGGTTCAGAGATGTCCTACCTGATGTGATCTTTGAATTTGTGAAGGAGATTAACATTTTTCATCTGATCTAAGATTTTACAGAGTAAAGATTTTTATCAAAATTTCTAGTGTGCTTATGAGAGTGTGTTTTAAAGGTTTGTGGGAATGAGGTGTTTTTCTCTGGTAAATTGACTTACGAGTTGACTTCAACGCGGGTGACAGCCTTAATATGGCCCTTTGCGGTCGGCCGGGCTATAAGCAACATTACCTTACCTGACTGTGCCGTACCTCTTTCGGTGTGTGTGTGTGTGTGTGTGTGTGTGTGTGTGTGTATGTGTGTGTGTGTGTGTGTGTGTGTGTGTGTGTGTGTGTGTGTGTGTGTGTGGGGGGGGGGGGGGGGGGGGGGGGAAGGGCGGAGGTGAATAGGGTGAGGGAAGGTTGAGTGGTGGGTGGGTTAAGGTGGTGTGTGTGCGAGTGTTTGTAAGCGAGAGGGGGGGGGGGGGGGGGGGGGGGGGGGAGCTACACGTTGGCAGTTTCTTAGCAGTTACAAGCGTTAGCAGAATCCAACTTGGCAGAACGGCTTGGGTTCTTGAGACCATTCTGGCTATTCACCGCATGAAGATACCAGCGAACTGTAGAGAGCCTAATGCATACGATAAATCTGTACAGCCGGTATTTTGAAATATTTGACAATGACGTCTTCTGAAAGAGAAAAAAAAAATATCGGTAAACAATCTTTGCCACGTGAATTTTCCTCCCGATCGTAATAGTAGAAAGTAGAGAACTAAAAGGTAAGTGTTGAAAAAAGTAAAGAACTCTCTCTCTCTCTCTCTCTCTCTCTTTCTCTCTCTCCATCTCTCCCTCCCTCCCTCTCTCTCCATCTCTCTCTCCCTCCCCTCTCTCTCTCCTTCCCCACTCTCTCTCTCCCCCCCTACCTCTCTCTCTCCATCCCCCTCTCTCTCTCCCTCCCTCCCTCCCCTCTCTCTCTCTGTGACTGTGCACACACGCAGGACGACGCGCTGATGGACTGGAGCCGCCCCGTCCTGGCGCAGATCCCGGGGCTGGGGGAGCGGTATAACCGCTGGGTGCACCAGCCCGTGGACTTCAGCCTGCGCCTGTTCCAGTCGGACTTCCTGGAGAGCCTGACCCGGAGCCCTGGTACCTGGTGCCGCTGTTCTGGCTGCCGGTCGCCCTCCTGCTGCTGCGGCGCTCTGCCGCCACGCTGGGCGCTGAGGATGCACGTGCACCGGTGGTGTGGAACCTGCTGGGCACTGTGAGGGGCGGCGCGGTCGTGGAATGGTGTAGTATGGTGGTGAGGTGGGGGGGGGGGGGGGGGGGGGCGGGGATACGGCGGAGGGTGGGGGTGGGGGTTGTGGAAAAGGAGGAGATGAAGTGGACTGGGGAGGGGGGGGAGCAAGTGGTGTATGGGATTTAGAAAGGTGTGTGTGTGTGTGTGTGTGTGTGTGAGTGTGTGTGTGATGGACTGTGCCTCCTTTCAATGACCCCAGGAAGCACGGTGAAGGTGACATGTGGGTGAATTCTGAACCAGACATCACCTGTTACTTCGCATGTCCACTGTGAATTCAGGTGGCAGTGGTCAAGGCCTAGTGACATTTGAACAATGGCAGCAGTCGTTGTCTTCCTTCCAATGACCATCTGCTGTATGTGTGTAGATGTCACGGTGACCCAAACATGGCTTCCCCACGGTGCTTATCTGCTGTATTGTCCTGAGGTCACGGTGACCCCAGACATGGCTCCCTCTCAATGGCCATCTGCTGTATTGTGTAGATGTCACGGTGACCCAGACATGGCTCCCTCTCAATGGCCATCTGCTGTAGTGTGTGTAGATGCCATGATGACCCAGACATGGCTCCCTCTCAATGACCCATCTGCTGTATTGTGTAGATGCCATGATGACCCAGACATGGCTCCCTCTCAATGACCATCTGCTGTATTGTGTAGATGCCATGATGACCCAGACATGGCTCCCTCTCAATGACCATCAGCTGTATTGTGTAGATGCCATGATGACCCAGACATGGGCTTCCTCACAGTGCTCATCTGCTGTATTGTGTAGATGTCACGGTGACCCAGTCATGGCTCCCTCTCAATGGCCATCTGCTGTATTGTGTAGATGTCACGGTGACCCAGACATGGCTCCCTCTCAATGGCTCCATCTGCTGTATTGGGTAGATGTCACGGTGACTCAGACATGGCTCCCTCTCAATGGCCATCTGCTGTATTGTGTAGATGTCACGGTGACCCAGACATGGCTCCCTCTCAATGGCCATCTGCTGTATTGTGTAGATGTCACGGTGACCCAGACATGGCTCCCTGGTGCCATGATGCTGTGGACGTTCTGGGAGTACGCTCTCCATCGGTGGTTGTTCCACATGAAGCCCCCAACTAGTGTTGCCTCCCTGGTCATTCTCCACTTCCTGCTGCATGGACAGCATCACAAGGTGATGGTTACTTCTGATGTTTTTTTTTTCTGTTTTCTGAAGATGAAGATGATAACTATGTGAGACGTATACTTAAAGCAAGTGATTTTTTGGTGAAAATATCTAATATTGGTTATTTGGAGTTATGGAGAGAGAGAGAGAGAGAGAGAGAGAGAGAGAGAGAGAGAGAGAGAGAAACAATGATTTTCAATTCATAGCCTTTTACTTGCAGGAGAGCTGAGGGCTTGAGAACTTGCAATCATAATAAGATCAAAAGTTACAAAGCAGAAAAGCTTCAAAGAGGACTTTGATGGTCACACAAGATTTAATGATATCAGTGTTCGTAATACCCAAGATGGCGGTAGTGAGATAATCTTTTTCTTTTCAAACAACAACAACAGTAGCTCACAGACTGAATAACCAAAAAACAAAAAGCTCATGCTTATACATGTTCATATACTCATACATTCGTCTACAAGATGGAAGTCATACCTTAAATATGTGAAAAATAGACAAATGAGTAATTTCACCCAGAATGTCCGGTTGCAAGAAGAAGGCGGCAGATGGCGTTTGATACAGGTCTTTTGAGTGTAAACTGAAATCCAAGCCCGTCTCTGCCGTGCTGACTGCCGGGGGGAAAACAGCAGAACGTTGTGATCACCCCTGCAGACAGGGGCGGCTCCTATCTGGCCCATAGTGCTGTGGGGCAAAGACCTGCCCCTGCATGAAGCACGCAGATCTTTTTTTCTGTTTTACACCAGCGTACGTACACAGCCTGCAACGTTTAGCCGTCCTCAAACACCAGAGTCTGAGTTCCAGGACACATTCCTTCACCCCCCCCCCCCCCCCCCCCGCGCCCCCCAGCCTGGATATCTGACGGCAAACGACCCACAGTCAACCTGTTCCCTGAAGGACACAAACCTGACAACCCCGGGGGTTGTGGAAGACCCCAAGGTGTGGAAGAGATTCGCTTATCCAGCCGCCGTGACGCAGTGGTTTCTCAGGCAAAAAAAAAAAAAAAAAAAAAAAATCCCCTCCATTAGACCGAAAATCCTCCTTTTGAAAAGCCCTGAGCCGTTCTTGAAATCTGTGAAAATCCGCGGAGAAAACTGAGGGGACGAAGGGTGGGTGGAGAGACTTTAGACATGTCATCATCGACACGTTGACTCCTGTCGTAGAAGCAGACAGATTCGTCATTGGCCGCTCTTGTGCTTGTAGATGAGAGTCCGTGTGTTGCAAGACGGCACTCCCCGGGTTTTCCCTCCTCTTCCGTGACAGCGGGGTCGTCCAAATTCATGCCTGCAGCGGTGATGTGCAGTCCAGTGGACTTCTCCCGGCTTCCAAGAAACCGCACAGAAGTCAGAACATATAACCAAAACAAGCGTCCAGCGAAAAGGCTCGTGTTGTTGTTGTTGTTGTTTGATAGATGCCGATGTCAGAAAGAAAGAGAAGTCCTGCTGACTGGAGGAGGTGGAAACATGGTGTGGTTGATACAGGGCAAAGGAAAGACAATGTGTTGCAATGCGTGGAAACACCGCCTCCAAAACTAGTTTAGACGTTCTGCTTTTTTTTTGTGAGAGTCGTGCTTGGAGAGTAAAGTTGTGTGTGTGTGTGTGTGTGTGTGTGTGTGTGTGTGTGTGTGTGTGTGTGTGTGTAACTGCATACAAACAATGCACGTACCTTGCAGCAAATGTACAAGAAAGATGGCAGTTTTTAATTTCGTTTAATTCCTTTACTTGACAAACCATGATTTTAACAGTTGTACGGGGGAGGGGGTGGGGGGAGTCTCTCTCAGCGTGCTCAGTCCTGGAAACCAAGACTTTGGACAGCACCCACTGATAACATTGCTTTTTCTGAGATGGCCATGATCATTGATGTGTGTGTGTGTCCACCCCAGGCCCCCATGGACAAGACGCGGCTGGTGTTCCCCATCTTCCCGGCCTCCATCCTGGGCGGCCTCATCTTCCTGAGCTACACCCTCTTCTCCCCCTGGCCTGTGGCCAGGCCCTGTTCGCGGGCACACGTGCTGGGCTACATGGCCTACGACCTGACCCACTACTACATCCACCACGGCTCCCCCACCTCCGCCTACTTCGCCAGCCTGAAGAGGTACCACGTCAGGCATCACTTCCAGCACCAGCAGCTGGGTAAGGGCTGTTCACCTGTAGGGTGGCTTGTTCGCTTGTTCGTTTGGTATTGAAGCATCATACTTTGGCGAGTGAGGCGACTTTTCTGGAGGCGGCGGGGTGTGTGTGTGGTTTCGGCTGCGCATGGCACCATTCTGTTTTCAAGGGCGGGTTAGAACTGTGAGGCAAGGTAAGGTGAGGTAATGTTGTTCATAGTGACTGCATACATGCGCAAAGGCTGGTCACGGGTAGGAGTATTTGCGTGTGGAAGGTGTTGCCCACAAACACTGAACAACAGCATATGGGTGTCGGTGGCCACTGTATATGAGGCTGATAACTACGATACCAGATATAGAATATCGCGAAGCTACTCGTTGTTACCTTTGCATTGTACAGTCCATCAGCATGAACATGTAAACAAAAAGAGTATGCGAGTCCATCATCGTATCATCGTAAGTGTGTAAAAAAAAAAAAAAACAGACGTGGGAAGTGAACGTACTTCAAGCTGTAGAAAACCTGTTGCTTTTCCAGTGTAGTGTAGGGCAGAGCAGATTAGGCGTGGTTTTCTGAGACATTGTTTTCTTTATATGAAATTCCCTTTCCCATGAAAACTCATTCCGTCAAGACCCAACAATCTGGAGGTCTTTGTAGAGCTTCTGTTTGTAGGTGTCATCTGAACAGCTCTGACCCACATGAGACATTGCCATAACAATCAAGAATCTGGCATATATCACCCATCAATGGTAAGTCTGGAATGTCTCAGGTTCGTGTCTCAGTGGGCATGTTGTCAGCGTTGGTAGATCCAAATGATTCCACATTTGTGAGGAGTTGGGGAGTATTTCAGATGCAGGTTTAAAACAAACGTTGCAACAAAGGTAGTCGTTATTTTGTGAAGATCCTGCTGGCTGTTCCAGTGCAGTGGTATACAGTTCTTGACGATTCTTATGACGCATATGCGTGTGTGGAGGTCTCTTTCTTTTTGCATGTCCGCATGCGTACGTTTATATAGATGAAGTGTGGGTATCATGTGTGTGTGTGTGTGTGTGTGTGTGTGTGTGTGTGTGTGTGTGTGTGTGACACAGTGGGGAAGATGGACGTGCTAGGAGAATTTCAACTCCTACAGACTTGCCTATACTTTGATTTTTGTTTTTTTCACCCCATTTCTTCTCCAGGCTTCGGAATCTCCAGCAAGCTGTGGGATTACCCGTTTGGCACACTGATTCCTGACTGGGGACTGACGCGCAGTACTGCCAGCTCCTACCACCGATTCGCTACACATCACTGTGATGCCATTTCCTGTCGACTTCGTGTATACTGCAACCTCCAAATAAACACCGTCTCTTCAGTGCCTCCCCCCTTCCATAGCGATAAAGATGCCCTCCCTTTAATGACTTTTTTTTTTTTTTTTTTTTTAATATTTTTCTTTGTCAGTATTCCTCTAAACATTTTGTGTGTGTGTGTGTGTGTGTGTGTGTGTGTGTGTGTGTGTGGTGTGTGTGGTGCGGGGAGGGGGTGTGTGTGTGTTGTCATTTAGAAAATGGTTTTGATTAAATACATTTACCTGTCATCAGAGGTTCTCTCCCTACATAAAAAAAAAAATTCCGTCTATCCATACTAAATGTTCTTTTCAACAATGATTCCCTCCCTTTGAAGGTTCGATTCTGGGGACATTTTTTTTTTCTTTGTCGTCAGCAGTAGTAGATGTGCTTTCTACCAGAGATTCTCGCCCTTTAATGTTTGAAATCCCACCCCTCTCACAAAAATCATTTTTCTCTTTGTCCTTACGGAGTTTACCCACAACGGAGACTCGTGCACTTTAAAGACTCCTTTTTTTTTTTTCTGGGAACATTCTGCTCCGTGTCCGCACCTGATTTACTTCCCTGTAAAGGTCTACATAAAGAACATTTTTTCTTTTTTTTTCGTATATGAAATTTATCACACCAAAAGGAATCTGTAACATTATTCTAAGTGTCTGTACCCAGATTTACCTCCCTGTGATCTACATAAAAGTCATTTTTCTTTATATGAAATTTACCGTTTTTTTTGGTTTTTTTTTTTAGAACAATTTTCTGTTTACCTCTGGGGACGCGGGGGAGGGGTTGGGGGTTGTGTCAGTACAAACAGCTCCCAGACATCTGGAGGTTCTGTGCCAGGTAGCTTCATCTGTGAACTCTCTTTGACTCGCGCCTTCTTTTTCCTTTGCTTTTCTTCATTGTACCGTTTTCTCTGCCTTTGTCGACAGTTCTTCAGTCCCTGTTCTGTAAACTCTTTTACTTATTTTTTTTTTCTGTTAGTTTCAAAGTAAGGTGACTGCAGATGGAAATTAAAACGCACTTAAAAGAAAAATTTCTGTTCTGCCGAATGAAAGCGACAAAGAAATAAGGCCTACAAGGTGAAACACGATGCGTTTTGAGCTCTTTGGTCTTCTTCAGGTGAGACAAACAACATTCCAGACAATGAAAACAAAGAACAAACGAGCACTTACCTCCTCAAATCGGGTGCAAAAATGAATGTGTCTCTTTCATTTGGCGGAGCAGTAATTTTTCTTTTACAGGTTGTTTTTCTTAATCATTTTCCTTCTGATCAGTTGATGACCAGCTGCCACACCAACTGTCCAAGTCTTCAAGTCTGTTTGCCCTCTGAGGTTTTGAATGCATTTTTTTTTTATGGCATTTAGACGTTTTTCATTGATTTTTTTCCATCTAGGAGTGAGAAATCTTGGGGAGTGCGTGGCACTCTCAACATAGCCTTGTGTCATGTTCCAGAAGATGTCAGTAGCTTAGCTGTCATGACATTCATTGCTTTGTGTTTGGGGTTGTTTTTTTTCCCGGGATATATTTTTTCTTTTTGGATGATGTGACCTGTTTGGGATGTGATATCATTTCATGTGTGGCTTAGACAGCCCTGAAAAGTTGCTGTGTGTTGGCTGGGCTATGATGATAACAACATGAAACTGTCTAACTAGATGTCATGCCAAAGAAAAGGCATTTTTTTTCCTAGAACTTATTTCTTTCCATGTACACTAGATTCACCTCCCAGTAAGAGTCCTGGTTCCCCCACTCCTCATTATAAACCTTTTTTTTTAAGAACACTTTTTCCTGTACAAAATTTACATTGCAACAAGGTTCCCTTTAACTCTTTCCAGTTCGGACATTGTGGCGCCAATTTTCAAGCAGTTTATCGAAACATAACATAAACATCATGCTTAGAAAGATGCCATACATATGTCAAATACGATGGGCTATATTCAGATGTTGAATTCACAAAGAGATAGTCAGAATCCAACCACCGAAAAATGTTTGTGATTGCCGACACAGTGACAGTGGACAAATACCAACAGTTGTGGCATCGACTGTCATCATCATCTATTCCCATGACCTAAGTGGTCCTAGGGGGGACATGAGGGACGACTCGATCTTCTTCTCCATCGTGGCCTGTCCTCTGCTTTTCGCAGAAGTTCGGGCAGCCTGAGGGCTGTCCACTCTATCACGTTCTCCTACCAGCTCTTTCTGTCTGTCTCTGTGCATTTCTCCTTCAAGCGTGCCCTGCAGGATTGACTTTTGCCAGCGAGTTGTTTTCATGTCACGAAGCAAAAACCACTTCAGCTTTCTCCTCTTGATCGTAGCCATGAGGGGTTCCTGTGGTCCTGCCAGTGTGGCCACCTGCTCTCTTGGAGAGGAGCAGGACAGCATGCATCGACTGTAGACATTGGAACTGGTAGGATGTAAACACACACATGCTTAAGGACATGTGGAGGTCATTATGGGGAGGTTCTTTGGTGCATCTCTTGTTCTCTATGACTGAAGCAGACGATACTTCCCTACTAAAAAGGATGGACCACTGTATGGTGATCTTACCATCCATACAACATTGCCTTGGACTTTGGATTTTTTTTGCCTATGTGTTTTTTTCCCTGTGACCTGTGTCATTTCATTATGTGAATTCTTTTCAGTTATGGTTGTCTTTTCCCTTGGTTTTTTCTTTTCAAACATTTTGCTTGAAAACCTAATATCAGATTTTTACATTGCTGATGAAATTTTGAAATTTTTGTGTTGTGTGTGTGTGTGTGTGTGTGTGTGTGTGTGTGTGAGGGACAGACAGGTAGACAGACATACAGAGAGACAGCCAGAGAGAACATCTGCATTGTTGTAGACTTTGTGGCCATTGCTTTTTTCTGCATAATGATCATGAACTCATTGTTGAGATCAGTGCTGCGTGTGTGAATCATTTATCATGTTGTCTGAACTGCTTTAGGCTACTGTGGTGAAGTTGCATGGTGAATCTTTTTTTTTTTTTTTTTTTTGATATTTTTTAATTTTCTGGCTCTCTTGTTAATAACACTTGACTACTTCTTAAGTATGAGCTTTATAAAAAAAAAAAAAAAAAAAAACAGAAAAAAAACCCAGCTTTAGCTTATAACAAAAAAAAAAAAAAAAAACAAATTAAAAAAAATTAAAAAATGTAGAAACACAATGTACACTTAATGCAAAGCCTGACAATTTATCATTTAAAAATACAGTAGGGTGGCTTGGAACAATGGGAAAAGCCTCGCATCAATATGTAGAAATTTGAAAATAAGTGGTTTGGGTGGGCTGTGGAGAAAATTTAGTATGGTCTTTGGCATATACTGGCGAGTATTTAATAAAAGGGCAGTGTCCTCTTGTAGAAGCTCCCCTTTCTCTCGACGGCATCGATTGGTGCTCTCATGGTCAGACTAGCTTCTCTTCATGACAGCGCAAATCGATGAGGTCGACATAAACTAGGGTCTTGCTGACAAAAGTTGCTATGGAGTAAAGAAAATGGACTGAGGGCTGTAGGCTGTAGCATGGGTGACATATATATGTATATATCTATGGGCTAAGTATATATCTCTGGGTAAGTATATATTAGGCTAGGTAATTAGTATTATAGAATCCTGTAAGCACTGCATAAGCTTAAAAATTTTTTTCCTGAAGTTTATCATAGCTATGGTGACACAGGGCTTTGTGTACTGCTGTTGTCTGCCTGGGGTTTGGACATCTCTGTTTCTGTGACCGAGAGCATATCATGAAATTTTGTTTGTTCCTTGTACCATAACATGTAGAGCTACATATTGAATATCATCATGTGAGCAAGCAGTGTGTGTGTAGTAGAAAGGCATATTTATATATTTATTTGATCATGACCCAAAAATGGTTAAAGCAAAATTTTAAAACTGATTAATGTTCAAGTGAATACATCCTGATCACTTTAGAGCAGTGTGATAATACCAAAGAGTCCCCCTCCACCCCTGACTCCTTAAACACACACACACACACACACACACACACACACACACAGCCCATCTAACCCTCTCTATTGCAACCCCTTTCCCTCTCCTCTGTTCTTTCTTTAATATAATAAAGAAACCGTGTGAGTATGTGTGACTTTGACAAGTTGTTGCCCCAAGACTGCTGGATTTTTAACTGCAGATTATGTTTCAAACTTGGCCTCATCATGTAATCTGCATTTTGCACACACAACCTGTTTGAAACTCAGTCTGCATTTTGTGTGCAATTTACCTTATTCACTTTACATTTCATTTTGCCATACATTTCATTTTGTCAGTGAAGTGGGGTTTATTTTGTTTTTGTTTAATTTCCTTGTTTTGTTTCATTGTTTGAGAAACATTTCTGCTTGTCTCATTGTTTAGAAACATTTCTGCGTGCACAAAACATTTCCATCCGAGTTTAGTGTTGAAAGGGACTAATGCTACTGAAACTGAACCATTGTCCTTTCCCCAATCAATGCTATTTTTTTGTTTGCTTCTTCACTGGAAAGAAGTGAAAGAAGTTGAACAGATGCCGATATGAGATGAGAGCCTGCACTGCTCTGGGTTCTGTCTCAAAGCTGATTAGCAAAGCTGGAGGGCAATGTCCTGGTGAGGAGAGGAAGGGGAGGCAATAAATGAGGTCCTCTGGCACCGCTGTCATGACCTTGCTTATGTTCAACAGTATGACCCGAGTCTGCTGAACCAATTATGAGACCTTCAAACGTACATGTTACACAATGTATGGTTACTGTCCTCACCCATCACCTTCTTCCTCAAATTAATCCTCCCCATACCACAACCCCACTCCACTCTTATGAGAACATCTGGGTTTTTTTTCCATTATAAATTGTATGTATGCCCTCCAAACATTTTTAGCCAAAAATTTCTGCCAGTTCCGTCACTCTCTTGACTTTTTGTTTTGTTTGTTGCTTTTTAAGTTTTTAATCTTTCTTTACCATTATTTGTTGTTTTAGGGATTTTGTCTAGTCTTGCCCTTTTTAGATTTGTGGCCATATTCAATTGTTTTCGTTACCAAAAAATCTGTCGCCATCTTCCTCTCGATATGATTAACCATACTTCCTTCTGCTGTCACTTGACAACTAGATCTGGAGAATGGAAATACTGGATGGAGTATAACCAATCCATTCTCCAGTGCTACTTTCTGTTGCAACTAATTTTTGTTATTTTTGCTTTGAACTCTTCTGAATGATTCTGTTATGCCTAAAAAACAAAATCAATGTGATCAATGGAACGAAATGAGGGAAGCAGTATGACCTAGTTGTACCCATCTTAAAGATTTCATTGTTGTAATTACCATGGTTTAAACTGAGGTCCAGTGTGTGTATATGTGTGTGTAAAGGTGTCACAATGCCCATGACTGAAAGGTTTTTTTCAGTCTGTATTGAATGGCAATTTGTGTTTGTACATTTCTCCAGTCATTGGTGATGACAGCATATCTGTCAGCTCCATGCACATTATTAAGCATAGAACTTTTCTTTTTTCACCAGCAGGCTTCCTTATTTGTAGTGAGTGTCATATCTCTGCATCTGTGCTGGGTTACTCGGATGATGTGGGCAGCATTAGAATGGAGTTATGGGCATGTAGCGGTCAGAGTTGCCTCCCTTATTTGGTACATGCCGTTTACATCTCCCATCGTCACTTAAGGTTTCCTCTGTACATCCATCAAAACCCACCAAAGATACAACTGCAGCTTCACAAGAAGTGTGAGTTAAAGTGGATTACAAAAAAATCTGTTAGGTCACACAGAATGGTCCTTATGCACACTGCTGCCTGTGCACCATCTATTTTCCTGTTTCCTGTACCCCCCACACACACACACTCACACACCACCACCACCACCACCACTCTCACTCCCACCCCCCCTTCTTTGTCACCGAGCTCACTGTATGTGTGCTGTTTGTGAATTTTGTACACCTGGCAAATGTGTTGAGGCATGTGTAGGCGTGCTTCCACTGATTGGGCCTTATGTGGTCTGCTGGATGACACTGAAGCCTGTCCATATGCAGGGATTAGCCGTCCTCAAGGTCAGATGTCACAGAGAGAGGAGAGAGAGAGGGGGGAGGGGGGTCTGTCTGATGGCCGGAACAATACTTGCATGCATTTTTGTCCATGGTGTCATGGATCGCAGCCTAGTTAAGTTCATTTCCTTCTCTCATGTCCCGTTTTAAAAGTAATCCACCCTAAATGTTCGAGGTGTCCTTGATCACATGAAAAGGTCGATGGCTTCAGGAAATGACAAAACAGTGAAGCAGCCTGCTGTGTATTGGTACAAAGGGTTTATAAACAATGGGAATTCTGTGTCGTTAGCCGACATAGCTGATACTTATCTCCTGGAAATACTTTATGCAATGATACTGGATGTAGGTATATGCATGCCTTCCTCTGAGGGACCATGGCCTCTACAGATGCACATCCCGACTTTGAGCTGCTATGTCTGGGTGACAGGCGGTGCGCCATGGTCTTGGAGGTTCTGCCATTCTATATATGAACTGAATCTTCTTTATCATCTGTACCTTTCATACAATGTTTCATGTTTCTTACATATCATCTGTTTGTTGACGTTTTTGATATTTTTAGTACAATTGCTGTTCAGTGCAGGCATGTTGACAGTTCAGAGCATTAGGCAGTGTGTGTGTGTGTGTGTGTGTGTGTGTGTGTGTGTGCGCGCGCGCCATTGTATCTTTATATCAACTGAGTCACTGACTGATGTGTCAAAAACAACAAGTTGAAAATAGCGTCAATGTCCTGAGCCTCACCTCATATTCAGTCTGTCGTGCAAGGAATATTTCATTACCAGAAGCATGTTGTAGGTTCCAGAGCTATATGCCGTGGTCTGTGAGTTAATTTCTTGTAGCCTCTAACTCTGGATTATCATCAGTGAATAACATGAGGGGAAACGAAGGAGGGGGAGGGGAGGAGACCCTTTTGGATAGGATTGTGTTTTTTGTTCCATACTTCATGTTGCTATGCTTTGTGTTACTGTTACATCTCATTACATATCAACAGATGAACATAAAGCGTTCGGGTGTGTTTGTAAAGATGATGACATGTAATAGAAATAGTTATGCTGATGATACTATGATTTGAAAAAAAAAAATGCCTTGATGTCACAAAAACAGATGCGTGATATCAGAAACAAATGCCTTGATATATTATAAATAATTGCCTTGATATCATAAATAGCCGTGATATAAGCAGATATTGACATCATATTAAATAATTGCCTTGATATCATAAATAGATGCCGTGATATAAGCAGATACCTTGACATCAAGTAGATGCCTTGATATCATAATGAGATGCCCTTGATACTGTAATATAAACAGTCGCCTTGATATTCTAACTGCATGCCTTGATATCAGTTGCCAAGTCTCCAGGTCATGATATACAATTAACAACAACCAAACTTTTGTGAGGAAATGGCAAACCAGCCAGATGCACAGAGCAGAAACCAGAGGGCACAAAATCATTGAAGTTTTGAAAAAAAAAAAAAAAAGAAAATGAACAAACCAAATCAATAACATACCATAGCATTAATTAATTCCTGATTCCTAACAAGGTGCCCAGTAGCGGATAGGACAGGAGAAACAGGGTGCGAGGGAATGGAACCCATTCCCATGGCCCTGGGGCTACAGTGTGGAACACTACTCGTTACTGTGGACACAGTCATTCTCTCAGACCTAAACAACAGCACTGGTGGAATCACAAGAGCAGGTGAACAAACCTGTGCTCACAGCGGAAATGACAGCGCGAGATGGACTATTAAAAACAAAAACAAAAAAAAAAAAGAAAACAAAAGAAGAGGGAGGAAGGGGGGAGAATGATTAAGTGAAAATGTTGAACCCATTCAGTGTTAAGGCTTTATACAGCAGTGGAAAATTGACCACAACCATGAAGTTTTGTGATGTTATTAAAAAGGTCAAGGGTAATATTACCCCCCAAATGACCCCCATCCAAAAATGTTGGTTTTCGGTGTTTGTATCTGTTGTTGCCATGGAAAACAATTCATAATAGCAGCCAAACAAATATCTTTAACTTATTTAACCTTTTTAAGGGTTGACACATACCTCTCCTTTTGCGTCTGTCTGCTTTTTGTTCACAATGTGTACCCAGCAACAACACTGTGACCTTTCAGGTCAAACATGAATTTTTCATAAAATCATGTCATGCTGTGGTAAGTGTGGGACTTGCTACCTCAACAGTAGAAGTCCTACTTTAGCAGCCCTCTTTTGAATCAAACATGAATTTTTCATACATGTCATGCTGTGGTAAGACCAATTTTTCTCTCATGCCTACTTTACCAGCCCTCTTTTGAATCAAAAAGGCATACATACAGCTGTGTGAAGACCAAGTGCGCATGCTAACACCAAACAACCCACAGTGACAAATGAGGTTTGTAGGAAAATCCACCAAGTGGGAAATGAAAAGTATAGGACACAGAACAAAACAAACGACAACAAAACAAAACAAACAAAAAAAAAAAGATGGTGGCACTCAGTTGTGCAGACAAACTGTCCTGGGGGAGAACACTCTAACATGACTTTTAGGTAGGGGAATTTGAATATAAAAGGGAGCTAAAACACACACAAAACACAGAGTGCAAAACAATGCTTATCTACTACGAGACGCAAAACCATTTAGTGATTTTTCAACAATGTCTTTTTTTTTTTTTTTTTTTTTTTTCTCATCTTTTTTTTTTTTTCTAAATTTAGATTTTACATTCACCTGCAATTCACTAAACAATTATCCCAAAATGGTTTGCATTCTCCTTTCAAAAGCCAGCAGGGGAATACTGGTGTGAGAGAGAGAGAGCAAGCTCATCTGTTTTAGCTATGAAGAAGTTGAAAAGATGTGAAATGTTTTCACCTGCATTATTTTCATTTCAGGTGAAGTAGCATGCCATTTTCGTTTTATTTCTTTCTCCTTTTAGTTTAGTTTTGTCTTGTTTTGAAAGCAATAAATAATACCTGTCTGAAACTAAAGAAGAGTAGATTAATTTCTGTAACAAAGAAATAAAGCAGTCCCTGACTTGATATGTACATTAATGACAAAATGGGGAAAAAAAAACACAAAATACATCAAGCACATGTTATGATTTTTTCCCAACATAATTCAATAATTCCAAGGCAAACATTTGGATCACAATGAACCCATCTTATCTTTTGTGATAACTACACAAACTCTTCATAAAGCAAAGAGTGAGAAAGATCCTGACAGAAAGATTTAATGAGTGTTTTTTTTCATCAGGTTATAAAGAGTTCCAACTGTTCTGTCCTGAGAGTAGTGTTTGGAACTAGATCTATTTTCATGGCTTTTTTTTTTTTTTCTGTTTTCATTTTTTTTAAATTTGATTTCACAATAAACAGTTTCAGTCTCTTTGTGAGTGTGTGTGTGTGTGTGTGTGTGTGTGTGTGTGTGTGTAGTGTGCGCATTAGTGCTGGCGACACAGATTATTTTTCAATTAGCTTTGAAATATATATATATATATCACTCTGTGCGTGTGTGCGTGTGTGCACGCAAGATGACGTATGTGACAAGGAAGAGAGACCATGCGGTATGATTTAAAGGCAAACGGAATTCTAATCCACTAAAATTGAAGATACAAACAAAATAACCTTTAATTTCTGGTGTATGTGTAACAGGGAAATGGGCCCAAGATGATTGTTTCTGTCCTGAGGTTAATTGTCCAGAGGTCAAGGGTGACAAACATTCTCTTTTCCATGCACCACTTTTCACAAAACTATATTATACAAGATACGGGGGAGAGAGAGAGAGTGTGTGTGTGTGTGCATGCACAGAGGTGCAAACAAAGCATTAAACAACTACGATCAGAAGCGTACTAGCAACATTGTAAATGTTGGACTACAAATAAAATGAACGATAGCTCTGACAGCAAAATCTATCAGAAAAAAAAGAAGTTACAATCATGTCTAATAAACATGCCCGGACAGACATTCTCTGAAGGAAAACACAACCCACTGATGCTTTTGTTTCACCACATGATACACTTTGCAGCAATGCGACATTGCGACAGTATCTAGTTGCAGTCAACAAAATGTTGAAACTTCTGTATCGATACGTATCACAAATTTCCAGGTGTTGTGATACTTTGGATGTGATCAAAGGTTAAAAAATGAGCTATATTTTGTGAAATCGGATTGTTTTAATCGTTTCTGAAATGGGCCCATTACTGTAAGAGATTGTGCTGAGATTTCATTTTTAGCATCCTTTTCTGCCGATTTGTCAGCAGGTTCTTTATCCTAAATTGCACAGTATGAAGGAATCCAAAAGAAAGTTAGATCCGTTTCTTTGCATATTAAAATAAAACAACATTACCTTTCGAATGAAGTTTTCTGTATTAGAACTGTAAAGCCTGATGGATTTTAGCAGCAACACTGTATCTACGCAAAACAACACTCGACAGATGCTCTGCTGTAAATCAGTTCTGAATGTCAAAGTCATAAGAATAGCTATCAAGTCAGCAGCAAATAAAGATCACTTTCCAACCAGTTGAGTACCTTTTCTCTACTTTAAGTGACTGGATAACAAAAACAGACCCAGCCTCTCTTTTCATGTTAGTGAGCCTTCTGTCTACACCTTAAGATGGTGAGGATCTTTGTTGAATATGATACACGGATGGTCAGTTTTTTCCAGTTCTATGTGATCTAGACCAGACTTCACCCCGTTTCTTTCCTGATTTGGAATAGGACATGTGATATTTTTGCTGATAATTTAATGGTCACGTTAGTTTCCCTAAACGAATCTGTAGCATAGGAACTACTATAGTGTGTGTGTGTGTGTGTGTGTGTGTGTGTGCGCGTGTGTGAACAGATTTGAGTGTACATGTGTACAAGTGTTTGGGCACATGTATACTAGCATGAATTTTGGTTTTGTGTGAATGTGCATGCAAATATATACATGCAGAAACGAAACAGCACCCCCCCCCCCCCCCCCCTCAAAAAAAAAAAAAAAAAAAGAACAGCAAAAACTTAAGCAGGCAAGTTTCCATCGCTCCAGTTCCCTTCCGTCACATCTAAATACTGTGCCACTCACAATGTCCATTCACAATTCATTGAAACTGCTTACCTCTCTTTTCTGTAATGATGTACTGCAAGCTGACCTCTTTCCAATCTCCCCTGGCCATCCCAATGTCCTACAGGAATGTCCAATCCATTCTCTGAGCAAACCCCTGACAGGAGGCCCTGAACATGGATTACATTGCACTGACGACATAAAGCATTGATGCTGCCTTCCTCAAAGACATTAAGCACTGTTATTGCCCTACATCTAAGACATAAACCATTGTTACTACCTACATCAAAGACATAAAGTATTGTTATGCCCTACATCAACGACATAAACCTTTGTTAGTGCCTACATCAAAGACGTGAAGTATTGCTATTGCCCTACATCTAAGACGTAAAGTATTGTTATTGCCCTACATCTAAACAAAGTATTGTTATTGCCTACATCTAAGACGTAAAGTATTGTTATTGCCCTACATCAAAGGCATAAACCATTGTTATTGCCCTACATCTAAGACGTCAAGTATTGTTAGTGCCCTACATCTAAGACATAAAGTATTGTTACTGCCCTACATCTAAGACGTAAACCATTGTTAGTGCCTACATCTAAGACGTAAAGTATTGTTAGTGCTCTACATCTAAAACGTAAAGTATTGTTAGTGCCGTACATCTAAGACGTAAAGTATTGTTAGTGCCATGCATCTAAGACGTAAAGTATTGTTACTGCCCCACATCTAAAACGTAAAGTATTGTTATTGCCCTACATCTAAGATGTAAAGTATTGTTACTGCCCTACATCTAAAACGTAAAGTATTGTTATTGCCCTACATCTAAGACGTAAAGTATTGTTAGTGCCCTACATCTAAGACGTAAAGTATTGTTACTGCCCTACATCTAAGACGTAAAGTATTGTTACTGCCCTACACCTAAGATGTAAAGTATTGTTACTGCTCTACATCTAAGACATAAAGTATTGTTATTGCCCTACATCTAAAACATTAAGTATTGTTACTGCCCTACATCTAAGACATAAAGCATTGTTTTTGCCCTACATCTAAGACGTAAAGTATTGTTATTGCCTACATCCAAGACACAAAGTATTATTATTTCTACCTCCCAAAAACAAAGTATTGTTTTTGCCTACACTTAGACACAAAATATTACTGCCTACATCCAAGACTCAATGAATTGTTATTGCCTACATCCAAGACACAATGTATTGTTATTGCCTACATCCAAGAGACAAAGTATTGTTATTGCCTACATCCAAGAGACAAGTATTGTTATTGCCTACATCAAGAGACAAAGTATTGTTATTGCCTACATCCAAGACAAAGTCTTGTTATTGCCTACATCCAAGACAAAGTATTGTTATTGCCTACATCCAAGACAAAGTATTGTTATTGCCTACATCCAAGAGACAAAGTCTTGTTATTGCCTACATCCATGACAAAGTATTGTTATTGCCTACATCCAAGAGACGAAGTCTTGTTATTGCCTACATCCAAGACAAAGTATTGTTATTGCCCTACATCCAAGACAAAGTATTGTTACTGCCTACATCCAAGAGATGAAGTATTGTTATTGCCTACATCAAGAGACAAAGTATTGTTATTGCCTACATCCAAGAGACGAAGTATTGTTATTGCCTACATCCAAGACAAAGTATTGTTATTGCCTACATCCAAGAGACAAAGTATTGTTATTGCCTACATCCAAGAGACAAAGTATTGTTATTGCCTACATCCAAGACACAAAGTATTGTCAATGCCCACATCCAAGACACAAAGTAAAGCATTGTTCTTTGGAGCAAAACACACGCTGGGTCATTACCATACATCCAAGACATATGGGAAAGTATTGTTCTTTGAGACGAAAAAACCCTGGGCTATGACCCTTCATCCCAGGCACATGCAAAGCTTTGTTCTTTCATAGCAAATAATATGGGGTTATCCCCCTTCAACCAAGATACAAGGCAAACTATTCTGCTTTCTGGGGGGGAAGGGGGGTGGGTGGGTGAGAAGCACAGGTTACTGTACACCCATGACGTAGAGAAAAAAAAAAAAGCTATGGGTTACTGTTAATCCATTGGATACAGCAAAGCATTGTTCTTTCTCTTAAAAAAAAAAAAAGCAAGGGTTATTGCACATCCATGATATATGAACTATAGATTTAGCGTTTGAACTCAAGAGATCATACTTTGTTTTGAACATTTCAGCCCTAAGACCGGACATCCTTCGGTTGTTGTGTGACTGGGAATGGAGGATAAGTGGGAGAACCAGGATGGTTTCAGAGTGGGAGAACCAGGATGGTTTCAGAGTGGGAGAACCAAATGGTTTCAGTGTGGGAGAACCGGGATGGTTTCAGTGTGGGAGAACCGGGATGGTTTCAGAGTGGGAGAACCAGGATGGTTTCAGAGTGGGAGAACCAGGATGGTTTCAGAGTGGGAGAACCAGGATGGTTTCAGCGTGGGAGAACCAGGATGGTTTCAGAGTGGGGAGAACCAGGATGGTTTCAGAGTGGGAGAACCAGAACCAGGATGGTTTCAGAGTGGGAGAACCAGGATGGTCTCAGAGTGGGAGAACCAGGATGGTTTCAGAGTGGAGAACCAGATGATTTCAGAGTGGGAGAACCAGGATGGTTTCAGTGTGGGAGAGAACCAGGATGGTTTCATATGGGAGAACCAGAATGGTTTCAGAGTGGGAGAACAGGATGGTTTCAGAGTGGGAGAACCGGGATGGTTTCAGAGCGGGAGAACCAGGATGATTTCAGAGTGGGAGAACCGGGATGGTTTCAGAGTGGGAGAACCAGGATGGTTTCATATGGGAGAACCAGGATGGTTTCATATGGAGAACCAGGATGGTTTCAGAGTGGGAGAACCAGGATGGTTTCAGAGTGGGAGAACAGTGTGGGAGAACCAAGATGGTTTCAGAGTGGGAGAACAGTGTGGGAGAACCAGGATGGTTTCAGAGTGGGGAGAACAGTGTGGGGGGAACCAGGAGATGGTTTCAGTGGGAGAACATGGGAGAGAACCAGGATGGTTTCAGAGTGGGAGAACCAGGATGGTTTCAGAGTGGGAGAACCAGAACCAGGATGGTTTCAGAGTGGGAGAACCAGAACCAGGATGGTTTCAGAGTGGGAGAACCAGGATGGTTTTTCAGAGTGGGAGAACCAAATGGTTTTGGAGTGGGAGAACCAGGATGGTTTTGGAGTGGGAGAATCAAATGGTTTCGGAGTGGGAGAACCAGGATGGTTTCGGAGTGGAAGAACCAAATGGTTTCGGAGTGGAAGAACCAAATGGTTTTAGTGTGGGAGAACCAAATGGTTTCGGAGTGGGACTGGGCTGACAAAAGATGGGAGATGGGAGGTCCATTTCTTGTTCATTGTTCCAATGCAGCTTGGGTTTGATTTCAACAGCTACCTTTACTGTTTGTTTAGTGAAAAAATATTCACCACAGAGCACACAGTCTTTTTTGGTGGTTCATTTTGTTTTTATTGTAGACCAAATGGAACACACACAAGCCTTTCAGGATTTGTTTGACTGGCTTTGGATTAAAAAAGAAACAGGCCAACTAAAAGTCACAACCAGTGAAAAGACTTTTTAAAAAAATTGTGAAGTTTCTGACTTTCACCAGAGGATTTTCATCCAGTTTATGTTGAAATAAGCACAAATGCATGCAAACTGCCCTGAAACTAACATTTTCTTAAGGATGGGTAAGATGGCAACGCATGTACATTAATCCAGAAGGTTAACCAAATAAACTGCCTTGGTACAGAATGATTCCATGACTTTCCAAACTCACAAAGAAAAACACGCATCCAAAATCAAACTGTTGTCAAAGCTAACCAAAAAATGTAGAATACAGAAGAACAGTTATCAAAGGACAAAAGTTATAAGATAAAAAAAAACCCCTTAAATCTTAAAAAACTGGAGATAAAAAAAAAGATTGGTTCTTATGGGTTTGAACCAGCAACCTCCCGCGGGGTAACCTGTAATGCCAACAGAATGGCTGGATGAGAAAGAATAAGACATGCATTTCTCAGTGTTGGTCGTGTATGCAGCAAAACATTTCTTTTTTTTTTTTTTCATAGTTTTTCAGATTTAAGCTTTTTTTTTTTTTTTTTCCTATTTTGTAACACTTGCCTCTTGATAACTGTTCTTGTGTATTTTTCATTTTCAAAAGTCCCTGTGAAAGACTGAAATCTTAAGAGTCGACGTATGTACTTTGGTCTCAATGGAAAGACACACACACTCAAATTTCATCCAAACAGTGTGACACATCTCTGAGAGTACTGTTGCATTTCTGGAAACATGATTGGACATACAAATTTTTTATTTCCCACCAGTAAAATTTTTCCAAATAATCCTGATACTTTTTTGTTTTAACAAACGTCATCACCACTAAATGTATTTCCAACATTTTGAACAGACAAATTTTTAATCACATCAATATTAGATAAAAACTCAGGACTCTGGTACTGGAACAAATATGGATAAAATTCTACAAAAATGGCTTTGAAAAATCCTTTCCTTGCCAAAAATTAGACTTCCTCAATCCTTACCTCAAATCCACAAAACAAAAAAGCCTTCAAAAGTCACATTAAAGACCTTCAAAACGCTGCCTAACTTCTTTCAGACCTTCCAAAACTTTTCCCAAGCAGTGTAAACCCCTGCGACTGTGTCCCTCTCCTGCCCTGATCAACACTTGGACACATCAAAATCAAGAAAATGAAACTCTGGAGCATCATCGTTATCATGTCTACTAACTGGCACAAAAGAGAGGTCAACAAGTGGTCAGCTTACTCTGGATTTTCCCTTGACATCCGGGTGTGGCTATGCAAGGAGCTGAATCAGCAACATGGAATGATGCCACTATGACAGCACAAAAATCAACAAAGCAAAAAAAAAACAACAACAAACAAACAAACAAAAAAAAAAAAACAACCCAGATCCTTCCTCTTTCTCAACATGGCTCTAAAACATGGAAACTGACTATATGTAACCAACAAAAACTGCAATGAACCATCAAAAAAAAATGAATGCAGGTCGCAAAGTGAGGTGACTGCAAGAGGAAATTTAAACAAACAACATGAACAAATGAATTACAGGACAAAACACTATGCATTTCAACCTCATAGGTCTTCTTCGGGCAAGATACACAACACTCAGGATAATGAAAATGTAAGGACAAACAATTATTATCTCCTCAAATTCGGTGCAAAATCAGAAGAAGGGCATTAAATCAATTTGACAAAACAACTGATTGCTCATTCTCAATTTTCGTTGTCCTGAGCGTTATCTTGCCTGAAGAAGACCTATGAGGTCAAAATGCATCTTGTTTTGTCCTGAAATTCATTGTCCATGCTATCTGGTGGAGTTGGTTCAAATACCTTTTAAAAATTTGTTAAAAAGGAGAAGTTGTTCTTGTGAATTTTACTCTGGGAAATTAAAAAATGGACATGTGTGGATATGACGCAAATCTTCAAAAAAGATCATAGAATACATTGCAACATTAATTTCTCTACTGGTCACCAAATTCACAACTGACAGATGAAGATGACTAGTAAAATGGATCTGAAAATATTCTAAAAACAGAATCATGCTTAATGCTCAACTCCAACACTTCTTCAACAGAAAGCAACTACAAATTACACAGAAAACCGTATGAGCAATAAATCAGTCTTGAACAATGTAAAAATGCACATCAATAAATTCTCCCATAATGTCTTCACTCTTTTCCCACCCCTCACCCATCTCCATCTTCCAAATATAATCCCTCCTCAACCACCTCATGACACCACACACACACACACACACACACACACACAAAGTCAGTCACATTCATATTATCACAGAGTTTTTCAACAACAAACATATTCAGTATCCATGATATGCTGTACTATTTTCACTTTACAAGGCAATCCGGAGCAAATGCCTTTCTCTAACTCCTTTTAGATAAAATCTTTTTTCAGCTAAAAAAAAATCCATTTCACTCATTCCTATGGCAGAGGTAGTGAGTGTGCAGACATTTTGCCACACGTGACACCGAGTGGAAGAAAGGGCAAGGCTGTGGGCCTGATGGGCCTGGCAGGAATACCTTCAGACTTTTATTCTATGGCCTGGGGTTTGATTCCAAACTCCGTACATCCTGACTAGAAGGGATGTTCTCTTTGGCGTGTGATCTGTGCAGAGTTCAGTCCCCTTCTAGTCCTTCAGACCTGACTGACCCCAAGTCTCTACAATAATCCTTACACACACACACACACAAACCCTAAGTCTCTACAATAATCCTTATACACACACACAAAACCCCCAAGTCTCTACAATAATCGCTACACACACACACACACACACACACAAACCCCAAGTCTCTACAATAATCCTTATACACACACAAACAAAACCCCCAAGTCTCTACAATAATCCTTATACACACACACACAAACCCCCAAGTCTCTACAATAATCGTTACACACACACACAAAAAAACCCAAGTCTCTACAATATAATCCTTATACACACACACACAAAACCCCCAAGTCTCTACAATAATCGTTACACACACACACACACACACACACACCCCAAGTCTCTACAATAATCCTTATATACACACACACACAAAACCCCCAAGTCTCTCTACAATAATCGTTACACACACACACACACACAAAACCCCAAGTCTCTACAATAATCCTTATACACACACACAAAACCCCCCAAGTCTCTACAATAATCGTTACACACACAACACACACACACACAAACCCCAAGTCTCTACAATAATCCTTATACACACACACACACAAAAACCTTCAAGTCTCTACAATAATCGTTACACACACACACACACACACACACACACACACATACACAAACCCCAAGTCTCTACAATAATCCTTACACACACACACAAAAACCCAAGTCTCTACAATAATCCTTACACACACACACAAAAACCCCAAGTCTCTACGATAATCCTTACACACACACAAAAAAAATCCACAAGTCTCTACAATAATCCTTACACACACACACACACAAACCCAAGTCTCTACAATAATCCTTACACACACAAAAACCCCAAGTCTCTACAATAATCCTTACACACAAAAAAACCCCCAAGACTCTACAATAATCCTTACACACACAAACCCCAAGTCTCTACAATAATCCTTACAAACAAAAACCCCCCCAAGCCTCTACAATAATCCTTACACACAAACAAAAATCCCAAGTCTCTACAATAATCCTTACACACATAAAAATCCCAAGTCTCTACAAAATCCTTACACACAAAAAAACCCCAAGTCTCTACAATACTCCTTACACACAATACAAAAATCCCAAGTCTCTACAATAATCCTTACACACACAAAAAATCCCATGTCTCTACAATAATCCTTACACACACAAAAACCCAAGTCTCCACAATAATCCTTAAACATACAAAAACCCCAGTCTCTACAATAATCCTTATACACACCAAAGAAAAACCCAAGTCTCTACAATAATCCTTACACACACAAAAAACCCCCCAAGTCTCTACAATAATACTTACACACACACAAAAAATCCCCAAGTCTCTACAATAATCCTTACACACACACACACACACACACAAAAAACCCAAGTCTCTCTACAATAATCCTTACACACACCAAAAAACCCCAAGTGTCTACAATAATACTACACACACAAAAAAAAAACCCCAAGTCTCCTACAATAATACACACACACACAAACCCCCCAAGTCTCTACAATAATCCTTACCACACACACAAAACCCCCCCATCTTGCTTGTTGCAAAGCGAGACAACTGCAGGCGGAAATCTAAACAAATCTTAAATAAATGTTTGCGAACCGCAAAGAGAAACGAGGACAAACGGGTCACAAGACAAACACAACGCGTTTCGACTTCTTAGGTCTTCTTCGGGCAAGACACACACATAGGACAATAAAATGAATGAGTTTGTCACTCAGCTGGATCTCTTCAGCCCAAGGTAGACGTTCAATCAATGCAAGGTAGGCGTTCAATCAATGCAAGGTAGGCGTTCAATCAATGCAAAGTAGGCGTTCAATCAATACAAGGTAGGCGTTCAATCAATACAAGGTAGGCATTCAATCAATGCCTACCTTGTGCTGAAGAGATCCAGTTAAGTCGTGTTTTGTCTTGTGACTCGTTTGTCCACGTTTCTCTTGGTGCTTTGCTAACATTCATTTAAGACCATCTTGCTTGTACGATACATCTCCCTTCATCTTGTGAGCAGTGTAGGCCATCACACGTGCCCATGGGGTGGACGCCGCCGCAATAAAAACAAGCACAGGGATGATGTGTTCAGTCATCATACCCACAGATGGAATGGGGCTGCCTTCATGGTGGCACTGCACACACCAAAGACTTTGCTCATGGTGAACCACCTAGTCTGAGCCAAGGAACATGGAGAGGAAAAGAGGCATGCCCAGGTACACACGCTTGCGTCCAAAATCACTAAAAGAGTTGAAATTGACAGTCCAGCATGTCAAAAATACACCAACAGCCAATCATGTCATTGATCATGTCTGAAATACACAACCACAGTCGATCGTGTCAAAAATATACCAACAGCGAATCATGTCTAAAATACACCAACAGTCGATCGTGTCAAAAATACACTAACAATCAATCATGTAAAAAATACATCGACTGCCAATCATGTCAAAAATACATTGACTGTCAATCATGCAAAAGTACATTGACTGTCAATCATGTCAAAAATATACAAGTCACAGTGCAGAGCTCTAAAAAAGGGTCTGAAGTATGAAATGTATGCCATTTACAAAAAAAAAAAAAAAAGGAAAACCCCCTATGATTAATGATACTGGTGTTAATTCAAATTGAAGTCTGCACACACTATACACCTGCTCCGCTTACACACTGGATTATGTGTACACTGCCTGGTTCAATGCTTTGAGCCGAGTTGAGAAACACTGAAGGTGTCTGCATACACAGGGTAGTGATCTAGTCATGGCCTTTCCTGAAACTAAAAAAACCAGTGCTTGAAATCTGACTCCTTTTCTGCACTGGTCACCACTTCACCACGAAACCCAGGTGCCTCCATCACCAGACTGCTCAGCTGGCAAGTGAAAGGGATCTGTACGTCATTTGACCAAGTCCACTTTGCTGATGTCAATCTCCAGGGATATTGTCTTGTGGGTCTGCAGTTTCCAACTCAGATAGATGCAGCTTCACCTCAACATTCGAAAGTCAGAAACTGACAGACTTTGAAACTAGCCAAAGTAAGCTATGCCAGTGTCAATCTCCTTGGGTTTTTTTTTTGTTGCTGTTTGTTTCATACCACAAATTAATTTCAATACTACAACATTTGCAATAAACTAGGGCAATAACTTTTTTACAAGACCTATTTACAAATAAATCGATTTCTTCAGCTTCACATCAAAATGCTGCTTAATCATCACAGGCTCCAGTGCAAAGATGACTGAAGTGTGTAGCCTACACACAGCTTGTGCTTCTCATTCCTCGATTACTCCATATCCTTTTCCCTGCAATTTCCCTGCTGTAATCAATTCATGGCAGCTTTCATGTTGTTTCTATGAAATTTTCAAAATTTGGCGGTTGCACCTACATACCAGTGCACTTGATAGACCAAAATTTTGGTACAAGCTGGTCAACCTGGTTGGCTGCTAAACTGATGGGATCGCACACAAAGGCGCTTCATAATGAATATGGTACCACTCTCAGAATGAAAGAGAAGACTATAGTAATGTAGACCGTAACTACAGTGCACTCATCACTCTACAAAAATAAATGCAAATGCAGTAGTGTTATGAAATCTCCTACTTTATCTTCTCATCCTGTTATTTTTCCGATGTTGCAGATTAAACATATCTACATTCACCTCAAGCAGGTTACACATAAGACAGTGTTCGATAGAATCAGCTTTCTCTTGTGACTAGAGCTCTGGACCCAAGCAAGGTACTGTCATGGGAAGACAGTCATATAAACAGGCTGAGAAATACAACAATGATAGGTTTTTCTTTTGCTAATTTATACAAACATACAGCTGATACACATTCCATCAAAGATGTGCCCTTATGTACAAAATCTGAATATACATAATGTACACTTGCTACTAACACATTTGATTAAAATGCAGAAACAAAATTCCATCAGTACCTCGCACTGAAAAAAGATATGATAAAAAAACAATAAATGACCAAAAAAAAAAAAAAAAAAAAAGGAGAAAAAACTGGCCTTAACCATGATTGTCAACTAGTTTGGTCACTCCGCTCTCTTAGCAATCTCTGAGTCTGTTGGCAAGAAGAATAATCAATGACAACAATGTCTGTGCCGCTAGACACGTTACCCCACAATGACAGTGGTCCCCCACATGGTAAACTAAAGAGTGGCCATGCTGTACATTCACTTGTGTCTACACCTTTACTGGGGGTCAGTGGTGGGGTGGGGTGGAGAGGATCTATAATCCTCACACTCTTTCACCATTTTCTTTTATCACAATCGACTGGAGTAGATGATATACCTGCATTTGTACACAACGTGAGACCAACTCATTTTATTGCGTCCTAGCCAAAGTTCATGGACATCACCAGGGAAGGGGGCTGACTGGAGGCATCAACACAAAAGGAGAGAAAAAGCCTGAATTCCGTCACAGACTTCTGGCTGGGAGGTCATGGGTTTGTTTCCCATCAGAAGCATGTGGGATTTTTCTGCCCCGACCGGTTCCGACCCAGAGCTGAGTTTGCTAGGGGCTCAATAAGGAAGACTGGAACACACAGCTGAGTTTCATCCTCTGAATGGATGCATCTCTGAAAGGGTGGTTTAAATTTCCTGACCAACACTGCAGGTGTCTGTATCCCTCGGGCCTGGTTGACACCAGGTATTTTGTGAAAGCAAGCACACAGTACAGCCCAGTCATGCAATCTCAGACTGGAACGGAAATCTGTAGCATCATCTTCATCATCCTTATTCTCACTGATCAGCGTAAAAAATAAAGAGTCTCAAATTTTGTGGCCCTTCTTGCCCTGCTCTCACAGGACCTCAGTTTTGATGTCCTCTCCATGTCTATGACCTTGATTTGATTCCATCAGGGTTACTGGTATCAGCAAATTCATGGGGGCTGTCATTGGACAGATGTGGTGGCATTCTCTGGAGTAAGAATTCACTCACGCCAGCTTTGTGACTAAGCAATTATTGTTGTCAGTAGGAGGCTAAGTAGGTGGTGTCCTGCATATGTTAGATTAGAACAGACGCCATTAACACCACCACTGAAGTGACAGAGCAGCAGTGCAGGTGGGTTGCCTCTCGATGACCGACATTGACTGCTCCCTGTGGATTGTGTAGGCTGTGGCTTTGGCTGTGGCTGTGGACCAGGTGGGAGAAGGGGAGGGGGATGGGTGTCAGAATGACTGGCATGGGTGAAATGCCTCCACACTGGCAAAAAAGACAGGACAGCAAAAAGGATTTAAAAAAAGTCTGAAATCCAGGAATAATGCTGTACAATTCTTCTGAAACTTTGAATTCTGCCACAAAGTTCTGGCGGACTGAGAATCTACAAAGATGGACAGTACAGGATATGAATAAAGCAGACGTTCAAATTGTTGAGGTTGTCATACATTTTTTTTTTTTTTTTTTTTTTTTAAACAATCTAAAGCTCTTTTACAATTAAAAAAAATTCAGGTTTCAAAAGCTGCAGAATTGCAGACTATGAGACAATACCCATTCCAAAATAAATTGTTTCAATATATTGAAAATAAAAAGCAAAAACTCTTAAGTATGTGTGCACTTGTGCATGTGCATGTGCCTGCTTATATGTTTGTCCACAAGTGCATATGCACATGTGAATATGGTATGTGTGTGTGTGTATGTCTGTGTGCATGTGTGTGTGTGTGTGTGTGTGTGTGTGTGTGTGTGTGTGTGTGTGTGTTTTGTATGCAAGCACATATGTGCGTGTGAGTTGATTTTTGTTTCACTTTCAAAAGAACATATCTATTTCCTCAAAGGCAGGCCCTTTTCGTTCTCTATTTTTTCTTTCGGGAACGAGGAGAGCTGCTGGAAAAATGTCGGACCATCAAAAGCCTCCAGCTTCCTGCTGATGAATCAATACTGTACACTGTCTGACGAACATGACACCACCACAGTGTATCAGATTCAAAGGTTTCTGCACAAAGCAGACTGACACATGATCGCCCGGTCCTCATCAGCAGCCTGCTCTCTTCAAACTGTTCCAGCTAAACTACAACATCACACACAGCTAATTAAAAATAGGCTTGAACTTCCAGACTTAGAACAACAATACTGGAAAAAACAAACAAAAAAAGAAATCCATGCCAAAAGATATAAATGGCCGTTGATAAAATTGGGGAAGCAGCCGGCTGATCACAGTGCTGGATAAAGATATGAAAGTCGATATGATGGAAGGAACTGGAAGAACGGCAAGAAAAACAAACGTAACAACTTGTGCACAACTCCAGAAATCAGGGATACTACTGACAACCACAAATAACTACACAGTGTGAGAGCCATTTTCACATGAGATTTGTCTGTAGGTAAAGGGAAATGCTACTGCTCTCCACAATGCTCAGAAATGGTCAATGAACACACAGCTTTTGTTAATAATGATGCGGGGGGAGGGGGGGGGGGGGATGTGAACATACAACCTTCATGGCTAGCTATACTTACAATTTCAAGTTCTCTGCAAGCCACAGCGTATTTGCTACTTCTGTTTGGCCAAAGTTTTGTTGCTACTGCGGTACAAAGACATGCTGTAAAAGCATCTTAAACAATTTCAAGTTCTCTGCAAGCCACAGCGTATTTGCTAGTTCTGTTTGGCCAAAGTTTTGTTGCTACTGCGGTACAAAGACATGCTGTAAAAGCATCTTAACTACAGGCCCAAGCAAAACGAAAGAAAGCAAAACGCAGTGAACACTTCCATTCTGTCTGATGTGGGTGAACACTGAGGAAGCAATGAAGGGGGAAAACTGGGTGGAAATAATTTGGCATGGTAAGCAGACTTGAAAAATGATTTGCATGTCAGATGACACTGATCCAGGCCAGACAGCACAGCTGCAGACAGGCTTAGTGCAAGCCATGAAATGGAGACAAAGAATTAAGAGTGATTATGTTTCAGAAAAGGCCAAAGAGAGAGAGAAAAGAGTGACCAAACCTGAATGCATCTTCTTCTTCAGCATTTGACCACAGACTGACAGGAAGCAGGCATAACACTGCATGGGCAGATGAGACAAGACAACGTCACAGGGCTCTTTGTACTGCAGTAGCCAAGAAAACCAGGCTGAGCAGAGCTAGCAAACTACAGAAGCTTGCAAAAGAGTTTGACTGGTACAATATATGAGGCCAAGTGATTTGGGAAATAATTACTTCAAAACAGATCCTGACATTTTCCTTGTTTTCTTTTAACTGGAGTTTGACTGGTACAATACATGATGCCAAATGATGATTGGGCAATAACTACTTCAAACAGACGCTGACATTTTCCTTGTTGATTTTCTAATGAGCTACTTTCAAAGTGAGGTGACTGCTGGTGGAAACTGAAACAAGCTTCAAAGAACAGTTACTATGCCGCCAAACGAAAGAAAGAAAGAAACATCCAAACAATTTACGAGACAACAGTTTGTGAATATATCAGCCTTCAACCATTTCCAAAGACTATGCTTCATGGTCAATACTTCTTAACGCCTCTACTTCATGAAGTTCCCTGTCGAAGAAGACATCATACTGCTCCTGCGAGACCGATTATCTTTAGAACTGTAACAGTGAACTGTGGGTTCACAAAAGAGACCCACAAACAAAATTACGTATCAGCAGAATGGACAACTGTTCATCCAAGCAGGAACAAGTTACTGTTCGACAAGACTGAAATTCTCATCATCTATCATTTCATAATTCACCTGTTTGTACCCAACCAAATTTTTCACACGCGTTTCATGCACAGCATTATACAAATTCTGCACCCCTGGTTTGATTGGCTGGCAGCCTGCCATTCGCGCTATCACATCGTTATACTCCCACTGACGGACAGACATTGTGTGAGCGTGTCTCTTGGGCAGCCCTTCCGACAGCCGCTTCTGGAAATCGGCCTCCGTGTCAGCATCCATTTCTTCTTTGGAGGGCAGCTTGCAGGAGCCATCGAGCACTGAAAGAATCAGCAAGACCTGAACATGGAACTGTGGGAAGGGACAAATGGTTTTACAAATGCCATGAAAGACAAGGTGGGGAACTCTGAGTGGATGAGATGTTTGTACAGTGGAGTTATCCGTTCATCCTCGATGTGAAGGTGGCAGCTGTCGGTGAGGAAGGGAAACTCGAAGTGATATCCGGTGCAGAAGAGCAGGCAATCCACAGTGACTTCCTCCCCATTGCTCAGCGTCACGGTGGACCCTGTGATGTGGCTGATGCCTGGCTTCTGAAGAACATTGGGAAGAAGCTCCGACTGAAGCAGAGGCTTGTTGTGACACAGATACACCTGTGACAACAGCATTAGTTCAGGTCAATGCATTAACTGAATCAGAGAGGAAAACTGGTCAATGGCGCCATGCCAACAACGAAGCTTTACTGTGAGCGCATGCCACATAGTTTGTCTTTTTTTTTTTTCTAATGACTTGCGTTTTGTGTAAATGTTAAGGCCATGGCTGGCCTATATCAGGAAACACTCCGGGAACTTTTTTCCATTGATAGAGAAGGGGCGTATTATTGTTTACACTTTTTTTTTTTTTGAGAGTGAGAGGCAAAGGCAGTTTAAAAAAAAAAAAAATTTTATATAAGTTGCTAAGAGGCACAGAGACTGGAAACAGGGAAAGAAACTGTGTTACAGATCCATGAGGACAAGGAGAGTGTTTGTGATAACTGAACGTTTTGTGTGGCGCTGGGGTGCGAATTTTGAAAGAAAACATTTTGTTTTTGAGTCTGTGTTAATGCATTTTATTTGATTTGAAATGTCAGTACAATTTTGTGAAAACAATGCAGAGAGGTTTTTCATGTAAAATGATGTAAAAGTTTAATTGTTGATTATACGGGGAAACTCTTCTTTTGTCTGACTGGTTGTTTGTCAACACTGTTTGAGCAAGACTCTAACACACTGACAACTATCGTAACGGCAGGTCACATTTGTGGTATGGCAAAAAAACAAAAATCTTTTGTCGATTTAAAGTAAAACAAGTATACGGTGCTGGGGCAGACAGCTCAAAATGTTGCATCTTAACACTGAACTCTTCCCAAGAAAATGCATGGAACATAAAAATCACCCTCAATAGGTGGTTACCAAGTTACACAGGAAAACGTTGGTTGAGCAAATCAATAGCTGAAAGGTTAAAAATGCATATTTTTGCAAAGCATTTCACTAACAACCAACTTACTTTCTAAAAGCATTAAACAAAATTTTGAAATTGGCCGATTTAATTTAATTAAAAAAAAAAATCTTTTTACCTAAGCCATAAGCCATATACCAAAACTGAAAAAAAATATGTAGAAACAGATCATCAGTTTACCGTGAATGTGTCTGGTTGTGGGTTGGTCGTGTTTATAACTGACCATTGTGGTCACCATCCTCTTTCTGGTAACTGTGGAATACGATTGTGATAACCAAACTGACTGGTCTTCTAGGCACTGCCACTGAATTTAAAGCAAGTGTAAGTCCACTCACGAAGTCTGCACTGCTTTCTCAGCCATTGGTATCGATTTGGTGCCGCTTGGGCCACTACTAAACTGGCCATGATCATGGTGAATGTACAGACACCTATCAGTAACACACACACAGCTGCCTTAGACACAAGCTGATGAATATTGTTTCTTTTATAAAAAAAAAAAAATTCCAGAGGCCAATCAAAGCCAATTCACAACAGCAGCAACCTCAGTAAACACTGCTGTCCTAAAAATAAAAAAGTCACTGTAACACTAAAAAATTCCCCAAATACCCCACAAACTAAATATTGTGTCGGTCAAGATGGGCTGAACAGGGTGAAGGGGTAGTTTGAGCAGTGAACGGCAGACAACAGCCAGAATAGGGCAGAAGGGAAGTTCAAAGGTCAACTGCCTTGCTCACCTGCTTAGCTGAGGAAGACAGGTCAATGCAGATGTCTTGACCGGAGGCTGCTGCTCCCAGACACAGCACCGTCCTGTCCTGAAAGTGTTCTGGTACTCTGTAGTTGTGGCTGTGCATTATCTCCCCTGTGAAGCTCTCCAGCCCTGGGATGGTGGGGATCAAGGGACAGGCGTAGTGACTGGAAACATGAGGGGGCAAAATGAGATACAAGAAAGAAAGAAAGAAAGAAGTGTGTGTGTGTGTGTGTGTGTGTGTGTGTGTGTGTGTGTGTGTGTGAGAGGGAGAGTGAGTGAGAGAGAGAGAGAGAGAGTGTGTGTGTGTGTGTGTGTGTGTGAGAGAGTGTGAAATGTGTGAGAGAGAGAGAGAGAGAGAGAGAGAGAGAGAGAGAGAGAGAGAGAGAGAGAGAGTGTGCGTGTGTGTGTGTGTGTGTGTGTGTGTGTGTGTGTGTGTGTGTGTGTGTGTGTGTGTGTGTGTGTGTGTGCGCGCGCATGTGTATGTTCACATATGTAGGATGTGCGTGCATTAACGCTAGCATATAACTCCTGCTCCAACCAGTTAACAATGCAGTTAAGCAGATGAAACCTGGTTACCTTTGCAAGGCAAATATACTGTTGTCAAGCAACTGGCGAGATTCCCCCCCCCCCCCCCCCCCCCCCCCCCCCCCCCCATAACATGACACCCCCCCCCCCCCCCCCCCCCCCCAACATAACTCTCTTCAGCCCCTCCCCCCCCCCCCCCCTTCCCATGGCTACAGACTGTTCCCCTCCCCCAACCCACCCCCCCCCCATCCCTCCTCTCCCCCCCCCCCCTCTCCTTCCCCTCCCTCTGCCCACCAGTAGAGCCAGCATCTACACACACAGCGTGAGCAGGCTGAGCAAGAAGCTGGCTGGCTTCTCCAGCGCAAAGAACGATCCTGTCACAGCACCAAAGTTATCTGAGGAAGCACAAAGTTTTGGCTTGTTAATCAGCACTATTGATTTGAATTTGGCGAGAGTTTATGCCTGGACATTTCAATTCTGACCTAAGCTGGGTTCCAAAGATCATAAGTACTCGGGCTGATGAGTGCAGCAGTTTTGACTTGATGAAAAATCCCACTGATATACTGAGCTATCAATCTATCTATCTACATACACATATATAGACAGGTTGGTAGACAGACAGACAGATAGAAGGGTAGTGTGAGGGAAGTGATATAAGTGGGGAGGGAAGCATGACAATAAACATGTTACATTCTCAAAAACAACATATGGGAGCCATCAAAGTCTTTCTCACCACTATCTGCAGTCCGCTACAATCCACTCAATGGCGGTGTTACCACTACAGGGAGAGAGTCTGTTACAATCAAACAGCCTCTCAAAGCAGCCAGCAAAAGGGACAGCATAGGTAATGTGAGAAAAAAAATGGACCAGAATGACAGAAGCAGCAAAACAAACAAACAAAACAATCAAACAAATCTTGGATCTATGTTTGAGAATCCCTAACGGGAGTGAAGGAAGATAAAAATGTGCTCAAGTCTCTTGCTTAATGACCCAAAGAAATATTCCTGTCTGGGTGTATCTACATCACATTTACATTTATATTAGAGAGAGAGAGAGAGAGAGAGAGAGAGAGAGAGAGAGAGAGAGAGAGAGAGAGAGATGTCTCTTTTCAGCATCATTATTTTTTGTGTGACTTCTTGAAACAAAACAAAATAAACATACAAAAGAACTTTTCAAATAATGAAACAGAACAAAACACTTTCTGCCCACTATTACCCGTTGCAAACGATGACAGCGTCATACACCCCCGTCGCTGTCTGGGTCTTCTCCAACACAGGGGCTGTCGTGACCTGCCACCTTTGACCTTGACCTGTATGACTCTCCTCCTTACTGCACATAAGTGGCTCTACTTTCAGGACCTGGGTGTCAAACTGGAAAATGAAATGCCAGCGTATGATTGCTTCACCTTTAAATGATGACTCCTCCACCACCACCACCACCCCACCCCACCCCCCCTCAGCCCTCCCCTATAGGACTCTCTACCATTCCACACCAAATTCTTCAGTCACCATAATTTCTACAGATAATTACTTCTCGACGGACTTTTGTTATTATCATTATCATCATTACTGACAGCATTTATACAGTGCCTACCCTTGTTTAGATGGCAAGTTCTGAACACTTTACACTTGTTTACATAAGGGTCTGCAAAGCTAGGTAGAGTCAACTGAAAAGCTGCCTGTTGGCATAAATCATTCATTCATCATGTCATTCAGTTGATCATCGGTCTCTTCTTCCTTCAATTTTTCATGGAGAATGCATGCTGCGTGTGTGAATGCATCATCCATACACAGAGCTGAACAGGCCTTCTCCACCCAACATTGGAGGTGGAATTTTACATGTGTACAAAAACTTAATGCAGCGTTCACGCACAGAACAATCTCATTCAAAGGACTTTTTCGGGGAAAGGAGATGGAATCAATGTTAACTTCAAAGGTGTGTGGGGGGGGGGGGGGTGGGGGGTGGGGGTGGAATCCCCCTCTGCTGAAATGCCCAACCAGAGATCTGAATCCGTGACTCGGGATCATGTGGTCCACGCTCTCTCCCAGCTGAAGTATTCTGTCCATTTTGGGTCATTATAGAAGATTCCACAACATTCCAGCTCCACGCACACTGTACCCAGTTCGTCGCCGGCATTATCAAAGTCTAGAGAACTGACATAAAATCAGTTTCTCTGAAGACAGAGCATAGCTTGAAGTGACAGAAAATCAGCTTCTCTAAAGACAGCAAGAAACTACAGAAAATCAGTTTCTCTAAAGACAGCAAGAAAGACAGAAAATCAGTTTCAGCGAACACAGAGCGTGGCTACCAGCATGGCAAGGTGCTGTAAAATGGCCATGCGTGCCGTCTCGTCACTTACAAACTGGTCTGAATGAACAGGCCTTGGATTGCACGCGTATGTATGCCAGGTGAGGGCATATATGTTGGATGATCTGTACCATTCACCCGCCCCCCCCCCCCCCCCCCCCCCCCCCCCCCCCCCCCCCCCCCCCCCCCGAATTCTTCAGAGACAGAAAGAAACGTGGGTGAGGATGTATGTGGGGTTGACTGAATGAAGGAGTGGGTATAGTACTGATGAGTACAGATGATGAGGTTTCTGTTGGGAAACATCACGTAATGTTACTTACAGCAATACTGGTCATGTCAAACCCAACAAGAAAACAGGTATTCATTATGGAAGAATAGGATTGTTTTTTTGTTTTTTTTTTTTTCTCAAAGCAGTTGTGACAAATGTGTTATACATTCTTTCACTGGCTACCATGTGGTCACTCCAGAAAAAAAAACTTTCTTCCCTCTCCCTCTGCTTGCTTTATTAACTGAAATTTCTTGTCCTTAATGCTCTCCTTGCCCAGGTGGCCAAAGACTAAACTCATTTTATCAACAATTTGTATGTTTATTTTAAAGACTAAAAGCAGAATCTATCATGACTTGATCATCTCAAAGGTCTACTTGAAAGGATGGCGGTAATCGGCTAGGTTAAAAGGATATATCAAATGTTTCACTAACAGAGAACTGATCCATGAGGTCTGCTTTTTTCATTTGTGATTAGGGGTAGGGGAGATAACTGAAAAAACTTGGCGTTGCTTACTGCTCTTCAATGTAAGGTCAGTTTCAGTTTCAGTTTCATCAAGGAGGCGTCACTGCGTGCGGACTAGTCCATATATGCTACACCACATCCGCTAAGTTTTGAGACCACACTATGCATGATTTGAAGCTGATGGACAAATGAACTGACACCAAAGATGAGACAATACTGAAGAAGAGGGTCTCGAGGCTACGACTCACAAGTTGTAAGGTCGGCTGTCTGCAAAAGCTCGGCAGTCATTACTGCCAGTCAACCTCAGCCACCCGACCTAACTTGCCATTCAGACGATGATGCTAAAGTAGTGGTAATGAAGTACCCACCACATGCCACAAAAGCAACACCAGAGACCTCAATGCAATAAACAGACCTGCCTACCTCAAAATTGAACCATTAGTATTCCATGGAGTAAACTTTAGTATTCCATGACAAAAAAAAAAAAAAAAAAAAAAGAGTATTCTTCTTACCTTGAACTTTTCTATGGATCTTATATCGCACAATTCTTGCAGCCAACTCACTGCGCTGTACTCACACTCAAACACTCACAACTGGCACACGTGCACTACACACACACACACACTGCATGTATCTAGTTAACCATCTCATTAAAAAAAGAAAAAACAATTTTATAATGCCATCCTCCCTTTCATCCCCCCTTCCACCCCCCAGCCCCCCCCCCACACACACACAGTGACAGACAGTCACACACATGTATACCCTTCATATGGTTTTTATTTTCTTTTTCTTCTCTACTGCCACACCATCCCCCTGCCCCTACCCCCTCTTGAATAGGGAACAAAATGATCCATCGTTGACTGGGACAGATTCACGTCAGCCACCACCCTATACATCATGATCATCATCTCGGTGTTTGTCACCTGCTGCTCCAGGTCCCCACTAGACTTCGCCTTGGTCTTTTTCAGTGCTTGTACCACTAAAGGTGTTCCTTTCACCACTTCTGATATATTTCTTTTATGCAATTTTGATGAAAATCGGACATTCTCTGAGCTTGGGAATAAGCACTTCCAAGTTTTTGCATGGTATGCATTCAGGAAATTGTTTGCTCCCTCATTTTGGCAACCTTCTTTTCATCACTCTCATGAACGTGTAATTTCGCTGGTGGCGGCATTCTCTTAGTGAATATCTGTGTCAGTCGCTCACTATGAAAGACAGCCAACCATGATCTAAGCGAGTACATGGAACGAAGGACAATAACTCGCACCTTCAAACAGGAAAATGTACTCTTTTTTTTTTTTTAGCCAAAGTTGCTGACTTTCGTATTTTTGTTGTAGTCGGTGGTCTACTGTATTTTCCATTCAAATTTTGTAAAATACGCTAAAAAGGGTAAACAGGTCTGAATGAGTGATCACACGCGCACACACACACAGAGTCTAGATCTAACAGACACCCCCCCCCCCCCCCCCCCCCACGACATCTCCACCAAGACGAAAGCTGGTCCCCATCTGTTTCAACACTGCAGTGTAATTTAATTCCAGAATATTTTATTTCTTTTCACCACATCTTACCTGGAATTGTGGCCCTTACTTACACACCACCAACACCTCCCATGTCATTCAAAAAACAAAAACAACGACAAAAATGACGAGGCATGTGTCCTTGCCAACATCTCCAAGTACAAAGCTTTTGATTAGTCTGTCCTCCAATAAGGCTGACTATCCTACAGCTGATAAACCAACCACTATGCCTTATTTGTCCACTAACAAGCTGTATGGTTTCCATGGCAAGGTGGGGCCATGGCACAAGAGGTTAAACAGACCTTAGAACTCTTCCTTTCCAAAAGCATGAATTACGCAAGTGATTTACATTTTCTGTCAACCGTACTGCATTCACAAATAAACACACATCACACCACCAGGAGCTTGGGCGCAGTTCCTGACACTGAACGACATTCATGTTATATGCGTAAGTTCACACTCTCTCACGCATCAACACACCTCTTCAGTTCTTGCTTCAAACAGATCGGAAAATGTGTTCAAGAATATTTTGTTTCCTTGTCGTTTTTTCATAACCTGCAGGAATATGAGTGACAGTAAATGAAATCCTTCTCCAGCACAAAAACAAACAAGATGCAAAGCATATAAACATACTCCCAGTATATCCCGAATACGCGTGATATATTCCATAAAGAGAAAAAACCCATCTTGGGCTGGTCTAACAGTTAGTAATGGTTATGGTCTAACCGTTAGTAATGGCTATTCTGGTAAGCATTGGCCATCATCTATGACCCACAATGAACATACTTACAACTTTTCAGAAAGATCCGCTAAGAACTTTGAGATTTTCCATAAAGAAGAAAACCATTATGGGCCATTAGTTACGGCTATAACAGTAAACTTGAACATCGGATATCATCTGTCACCCATAATGAACATACCTACAAATTTTCAGCAATATCTGCCAAGTACTTTCTGCAATATTCCATGAAGAAGGAAAACTGTTAGGGGCCGTTAAAGCCATTAGTAACAGCTATAACAGTGAAATAAAACATCGGGCATCATCCGTGACCCATAATACCTACAAATTTTCAGAAAGACCGGCCAAGTACTTTCTGAGATATTCCATAATAGGGGAAAAACCGTTATGAGTTGTTATTCCTGTTAGTAACGGCCATAATGGTTAACTAAAATGTCGGGCATGATCCGTGACCCATAATGAACATACCTGCTAATTTTCTCAAAGATCGGCCAAGTACTTTCTGAGACATTTCATAAAAAAAAGAAAAAAACGTTATGGGCCTTTACAGCTGTTAATGACAGCTATAACGGTAAACTAAAACGTCAGGTATCATCTGTCGCCTCTAATGAACATACCTACAAATTTTCAGAAAGATCGGCCAAGTACTTTCTGATATTCCATAAAGAAGAAAAACTGTTATAGCCATTAGTAAGGCTATAACAGTAAACTAAAACATCAGGCATCATCCATAACCCATAGTGAACATACATGCTAATTTTCACAAAGATCTGCCAAGTACTTTCTGAGATATTCCATAAAGAAGAAACACCATTAAAGGCCATTACAGCCGAAAGTAACGGCTATATAACGGTAAACTAAAACATTGGGCATTATTCATGACCCATAATGAACATACCTCCAAATTTTCAGAAAGATCGGCCAGGTACTTTCGGAGATATTCCATAAAGACGGAAAACCGTTACAGCCATTACACATCTCTAACGGGGTAAAGTAAAACATTGGGCATTATTTGTGACCCCATAAATGAACATACCTGCGAATTTCACGAAGATCGGCCAAGTACTTTTGGAGATATTCCATAAAGAAGAAAAACTGTTACAGGCTGTTACAGCTGCTAGTAACAGCTATAATGGTAAACTAAAACATCGGGCATTATTCATGACCCATAATGAACATACCTACAAATTTTCAGTAAGATCAACAAAATACTTTTGGAGATATTCCATAAAGAAGAAAAACCGTTACAGGCCTTTACAGCCGTTAGTAACGGCTATAACGGGGTAAACTAAAACATCAGGCATCATCCGTGATTCATAATGAACATACCTGCTAATTTTCACAAAGATAAGCCAAGTGCTTTCAGAGATATTCCATACAGAAGAAAAAAACCGTTACAGGCCATTTACAGCCATTAGTAACGGCTATAACAGGGTAAACTAAAACATCGGGCATCATCCGTGACACATAAAGAACATACCTGCCAATTTTCGCAAAGATTGGCCAAGTACTTTTGGAGATATTCCATAAAGAAGAAGAACCATTACAGGCCGTTACAGATGTTAGTAACGGCTATAACGGTAAATGAAAATATCAGGCATCATCCTTGACCCATAATGAACATACCTACCAGTTTCAGAAAGATCAGCACAGTAGTTTTATCTGGAGCGAGTGGAACACATTTTGACGGCGGACGGACGGACAGACACACAGCCAGCCTTTCTTCATTCCCATTTCTAAAGAAAGCAGTCCCTGTTCTATACGAACTGGGAGTACAAAAAAGGGCTGTGTTTGAAGGACTGCATCAAACAAAGCCACCCAATGTGGAACATACTGCACTGCTTCATACTCACTTCATAACTTCACACTCACTCAGTGTCATCTTACTAAGTAATTCTGTTGGCAAAAGATTTTGTTAATTAAGATTTCCTACAATTATGGAGGCTGAGATCAGGGGAAAAAAATCAATATTGAAATTATTAGCAGTACTGCATAATGTATATCCATAGCTCAGGAACAGGATGCAAGATTTCTAGCACAAGCTGTGGTGAAACACACACACACACACACACACACACACACACACACACACACACACACACACTGTCACACACACACACACACACACACACACACACACACACACACACACACACACACACACACACACTCGCTCATTCCCAATCAGAACTCTAAAGTTCAGTGCCCTGTGCCCACCTGGATATGCTGCAGCAGGTTGAAGCTGGAGGCGTAATCTCTCAGGTACTGCAGTACATCCTGGTGTCTGATGAATGATGGAAGCTGCTTGTCAAACTCAAAGTCCGGGAAGGCCATCACTTCTTTGGGCAGATTGGTTCTGCAATCAAACAGCAAAGGGGAACTCTGTGTGTGTGTGTGTGTGCGTGTGTGTGTGCACGGGCAGGCGCGTTGTGTGTGGAGGAGGTGTGTGTGTGTGTGTGTGTGTGTGTGTGTGTGTGTGTGTGTGTGTGCGCACATGTGCGAGTGTACACGCGCACGTGAGTAGGTGTGCTTGCATGCATGTGTATGATTAATAACCAGAAGAAAGCGCTCAAAAAGTCATTATGGAGCTTATCTATTATATAAAGCTCAGTTTGTCTGTCTGTTCACTTATACACGTCCACAGGTTTAGGCCGATCACCACCAAATTTAGTATCAAGTATCCTTGGTGTCCTACAAACAGCAACATCAGATCGGCGATCACGTGATGCATTGCGTCATGATGCAATTTGCGTCCACAGATGCAAAACTGGACATCGGAACACTACACGACAAGCTCACCTGGGCGAGATGGGAGTCGAAGTGCGTAAGCACTAGTATTTCAAAAGACTGACAACATTAATCCTTTGATCACTACAATTCAGTAAATTTTCTTACCTTTTCTTTTTTTACCCACAAGTGTAAACAAAGCAATCAACTGGTTTCCTCTGTGTGTGTGCGCGTGTGTGCGTGTGTGCATGTGTGTGTGTGTGTGTGTGTGTGTGTGTGTGCGTATACATGTGTGTGTGTGTGTGTGTGTGTGTGTGTGTGTGTGTGTGTGTGTGTGTGTGTGTGTTCAGTTTCTTCAGTTTAACGTCTTTCCACTAAAAGTGATATCAGATGATGTGTTGAAGTAAATGAAATGTGCATATTAACTGTGTGGTTGTTTCTTGAAAATGTGTTGTATGAATAAACATTTCTTATGATATGAGTTGAGATTGGAGATGGCCATATACAAAGTGTGGATGTAAGTCTCTGTGTGTGTGTGTGTGTGTGTGTGTGTGTGTGTGTGTGTGTGTGTGTGTGTGTGTGTGTGTGTTCATGCGCGCTCGCACGCGTGTGTGTGTGTGTGCGTGCACGTTTGTATGTAAGTGTGTCAACTTATCCGGAATTATGATATGAATTGAGATTGGAGATGGCCAGATACAAAGTGTGGATGTAAGTCTGTGTGTGTGTGTGTGTGTGTGTATGTGTGTGTGTGTGTGTGTGTGTGTGTGTGTGTGTGTGTGTGTGTGTGTGTGTGTGTGTGTGTGTGTGTGTTCATGCTCGCTCGCACACGTGTGTGTGTGTGTGCGTGCACGCTTGTATGTAAGTGTGTCAACTTATCCGGAATTAGGCAAGTACACTTCAAACTGAGTGTAGCATTGGAGCAGGAGTACTGTAAGTAATGCTAAGTAATTAACAATCTACTATTAAAGGATAGAACATCAAAGGTAAATGCCCACTGGGCTGTGTAACAAACATTTACAAACTGAGGAAAGAAAAGAGTAGTCATTCAAAATCTTGGACACAGATGACGGACTGATCTGTCAGATAAACTACAACGCCTGACTTACGATATAATTCCCTTGCTCTTGGACAACTGATTAACAGATGTCCTACTCCGAGTGTTTCTCCACACATGCATCATCTAATGTTTTTACAGAACTTTGTACGAAGGGAATTTAACTGCATTCTGCGCAGTAAACTTCTAATCTGTCTAGACAGAGAATCTAGGTGATTGTTTGAAGAGCTTTTTCGAGTTGATTTTGCCACCAAATTTAACACAACTCTGATAATACTGATTCATTATCAAGTTTCTGAAGCTTTCATGTGATGTTTTGTTTAGAAGAATATTGCATTCTGTTAAATCCAAAGGAATATTAAGGAGAACTGAACCCTCAACATTTCGAGCTGCCTTTCTTGCAGCCTGATTGACTCTCTCATTTGCTGAAATGCCACAGTGAGAGGGGACCCAACAAAAAATAACTGATGTGCCTTATCGGATAAAAGATGTATAACATGATTTATTTCTGTTATTATCTCCAAACGGATTTTTGAATTTGAAGACTGAATTGCTTCAAGAGCAGATCTAGAATCAGCACATACTAGTATGTGACTGACATTTATATGGAAATAAAGAATATAATTTAAGGACATTACGATGACGGCTAGCTCAGCACTGAAAATTGAAAAATTCCTGCCCAAGATGGTACATTTTCTCCACGTTTAAGTCAGGTATTACAAAAGTTGCCCCTGTCCTACTGTCTTCTAGCACGGAGTCATCTGTGAAAATTTTTAGGTGTTCTTGTACTGATTTTCCAGGTGTAAGCATACAGAAATTTTTAGTATGTTGGGTGAATCTTTTTTTGACAAATCTGTGTGTGTTTGTGTGCGTGTGTGTGTGTGTGTGTGTATGTGTGTGTGTGTGTGTGTGTGCGTGTGCGCGCGCGTCTCTGCGTGTGTTGTATGTGTGTCTGTGTGTGTATACAAGTATCCGCGCATGTGTGTGTGCAGGCGCGCACACACACTCACACACACTTACTTAAATGTTCTGGTCAGCCTCAATTACCCTCAATTGTCTGTATGTCTCTCTTTCTCTCATGCTAATTTTTTTTTACTTTTAAAATGGATCTCTGTCAGTCTGTGTGTGTGTGTGTGTGTCTGTGTGTATGTTGTTGTTGTAACGTCTATCCACATAGTGATACTCTTTGATAAGGGGGAGAAAAAAATTCAGAAAAATGAGCATTACAAAAAAATACCATCAACTAGTCTAAAACAAATGTCCTATAGGACTATGAAGTAAACATTTGCAATATTAAACAAACTAGCAGCATTTTTGAAAACACCTTCAATACAATTTTCAGAAATCACTGGTAAGATAGGTCTTAACCTCTGACATTCAAAAATGATATGCTTGCTAGAAATTTGTTTGCCACATAAACATCTAACATTTTTGCTGTATTTTGTGATGAACGCATTAAGTTTTATCCTGGAAGATAGCGAACTAATCTGTCTGAATTTGATTACGCCAGTATGATTCGAATATGATTTGTTCCAAACCACGAGAATCAATATACTTATTCTTGGAGAGTCTATCTTTTCTCAGGGTATAGCCTTTAATTCTACTCCGTACTGCTTGTTCCAGCAAGTGATAACCCTCCTGAATGGATAAAGGAACATGAATTTCAGTGGATTCTGTGCCTTGCCTTGTGCCCTTTTTGCTACTTTGTCAGCCCACTCATTTGAAGAAAATCCAAGATGTGAAGGAACCCAGCAGAAGGTAACGTTGGTCCCTTTTAAAGTTAAGATATGAATTAATTGACTGATTTCTAAGATAATTTTGGTCTTTTTTCTTGTATCCGATGATCTTAAAGCATAGAGTACTGATTGAGAATCTACACAAAATAAGATTTGAAAAAACTGTAATGGAAAATCAACTATGTAATTGAGAGCCATAAGAATAGCAATAAGTTCAGCAGTAAAGATGGATCGATTTTTGCTAATGTAGTATGACTTTTCCTTTTTTAACGCTGGTATTACAAAAGCTGAACCTGCCCGGTGATCTTCTAGGAGTGAACCATCTGTATATATCTTTAATTGATTTGGATAAGTGTTCTGTATATGTAATTGGGACTTAGTTTTCATAATGTTTGGATTCTCATTTTTCTTCATGTCAGCATAATTAATATCAAACTGCGCTTTATTCATCTCCCAAGCAGGACAAGGGGAGGCCACTTGATTTGTGTCAATACTACTTGGATTTATATCAGACCTTCTGAGTAGATCTGATACGCAAGTGGCAATTGGTTTCAATGATGATATCTGCTTAGCTCGTTTAGAAAAGAATTTTTAGATGTAATTTTTAGTTCCTCAGATGCAAAGTTGTTACTTGTTGAACTTCTAAGAACGTATTTAGCGCATGCAAGACTTCGGTACTCGTCCAAAGGCAATTCTCCAATTTCTTTATAAGTTCCAAGCGTTGATGCACGAAGGCACACCAAGAGCAAGCCTATAACCCTTGCAGTCTATGCTTCGAAGTTTAGTAAATAATTAGGGCGCTAAAAATCTTTTGTCCATAAGACAATTTTGATCTAATCAGCGACGTAGAGAGATGTTTCAAAACTTTGCAATCTTGTCCCCAGGCTTGTTTACTTATAATCTTAAATAAATTTAAACACTTCCTTGCCTTGGTAACAAAGTAGTTGATATGAGCATTCCAGGACAACTTTGGTGTAAGATAGATACCTAGAAATTTCATGATATCTTTATACTGAATAGTCGTATTTTCTATTAAAAAAATGGCAGCTCTGATGGATTGCTGCCATTGTTAAAGAGAATCATATGTGGTTTCTCTGTAGATAATGTCAGACCATTTGTGTGCGTGTGTGTGTGTGTGTGTGTGTGTGTGTGTGTGTGTGTGTGACTCACTCATTCTTTTTCTCATAGTACTTTTAAAATTGATTCATCTTCACATTTCCTTGATTGCTTCTTGCATAACCCAGCGTTCACAATGTCTTTCTCTTTGTTTTCCGTAACATCTAACCATGTGCCCTTCCCTGCATCCCCACCTCTGCATCTTTTTTCTTTTTTCAATGTGAACCTCATTTTGCATGTTTCTACAATTATTACCTTCTCTCATTTTACACTGCTGACTTTGTGACAAGAACTAAGTGTCAAAAAAAAAAAAAAAAAAAAAGCACTGCAGTTCTCATTTATTATCCGTGGAAATAATTTTGTCTTTGCGCTTTTTTTTTCTTAAGATTTTATTTTGTTTTTCTTTTGGTTTTGTTTTGTTTGTGTGCATAAATGGAGAGTTTTGTACTGCATAAACGTAAAGGGTGTGGGTGGGGGGGGGTGTGTGAAGATTCTGAAATCGGATTTTCCCCAATATGGTTAATACGATATAGCATGGTCAGGTCTACGGTGTTAGTGCACTCTGAACAAACTCAACTCGCACTCACTTGAGATTCTTGTACATGCTGGAATGCACAGGTAAACCGCGACTATCTGTGCCGGTCTCCTCTGTGTATGCCCAGGTCCCCCCGACCGCGGAGCTCTGTTCGAAGGCTTTGACAAAAAATGTCGGTCGGCTGGCGAGATGCCTCACAGCACATAGTCCTGCGGCTCCCGCTCCTATCACAGCAACTCGAATCGCCATTGTCACCACAGCTCAACAGTTAAACCTTCTAAACCACAAAACGGGAGAAAATCGTCTGAGACAACCTGTGTAACTTCCCTCAATCTCAGGCGAGGCTGTCAAACTGAAAGTTGAACTGAAGTTCACACTCGGCGTCCTCACAGAGTTATCTAATGCCCGAGTCGACAGTTTGAGGTCAGAGGTTAGCTCTCTAAGGATGAGTGCTGTCTTTTTACTCTAATCTGATAAATCTTTGATTTATGTCCCTTCTTCCTAAAAGACTGGTTCACTCAAAAACGAGTAGGTCACCAGCGCGCATGTTAAAAAGCAAAATAAAATGAAATAAAATAAAATAAAGTGCGACTCAGCCTATTGGCCCCTGGAGCGAAATTTGGCAAAAAGGAGTCGCACACGATATTCAAAAAGTTAAAAGCAATGGCCAGATTCAGGTCCAGGTAACGATAAAATATCTGGGCAGGTTAAAATAGAAAAATCAGTCAATATGCAGATCTCAAGACTGTCGTATCAACTTAATTCTTGAATGAGACTGCATTTGTGGCAATCTTGATGGCATCCGGCAGTGAGTTCCACAGCCGTACAGAACTAGGATAAAATGAATGTAGGTGGCTGTCAATATTTGATGCAGGTATGGCATAAGATTGGCCGCCACTCCTGGTGCTACTTTTATTCATACTGGTTGTTCCATTGGGATATCAACTCAACTAGCTTAGCTCTGCCTTTGAAGAAGATATTAAGTTTGATAAAAGCTCTTCTCTCTTCTACGGGTTTCCATTCTAATTTCCTCATGTTCTTTCTAGTATTCCCCTTCTCTCTGATATGGTTCCTTGTCTCCGGAATCAAAAATTAGGTTACCCGTTACCTCGGTCTTCCGTTGTTGTTGTTGCTTTTAATAATCATTCTGTCATATAAGCGTAAAAAACTATATTCCATATTACATATACGTCACATGCCAGACTGGTTGGCTTGCTTTCAAATGAAAACATCAAATGACTATGCGAAGGCTGTCAAACCGCACACGCACACACACTGGTTAGACCAGTACTGGAATATGGTTGCTCAGTCTGGGATCCTTAAAATCTAAAGGACATTGATAACCTCAAAAAGATTCAGAAGAGAGCAGCACGGTTTCGTAACAGGCAGGCAACCATATCTGAGAGAAAGGGGAATACTAGGAAGAACATGAGGAAATTGGAATGGAAACCCTTAGAAGAGAGAAGGGCCTTTATTAAACTTAATATCTTCTTCAAAGGCAGAGCTAAAGTAAATGATATCCCAATGGAACAACTAGTATTTAATAAAAGTAGCACCAAGAATTACAGTCAATCTTATGCCATACCTGCATTAAATATTGACAGCCATTTACATTCGTTTTATCCTAGTTCCGTAACGCTGTGGAACTCACTGCCGGGTGCCATCAAGATTGCCACAAATGCAGTCTCTTTTAAAAATCAAATTGATACGACAATCTTGAGATCTGCATATTGATTGACTTTGCTATTTTAACTTCCCCATATATTTTTATGGTTACCTAGGCATTAACCTGGCCATTGCTTTTAACCTTTTAAATATCATGCGCGACCCCTTGTTGCCAAATTTTGCTCCAGGGGCCAACAGGCTGAGTCGCATTCTCTATTTTTTAACATGCGTTCTGGTGACCTACTCATTTTTGATTGCACCAGCTTTTAAGGAGAGAAGAAGACACGTGAGTGTGTGTGTGTGTGTGTGTGTGTGTGTGTGTGTGTGTGTGTGTGTGTGTGCCCATGTTTTCTTGCAATGTACACCCCCCCCCCCCCCCTCCACAGACAGCTAGAGAGAGAGAGAGAGAGAGAGAGAGAGAGAGAGAGGAGGGGGGGGGGGGGGGGGGGGTTACTGCCTTTTTCAGAATATAGATCTTTCATCATTTTCAAAAGTTCCCCGGCTGTGCTACTGCCCATTGTCAACTGACGATATCATTAACATTCACTAATTAATCACGCGTTACCCACAACAAAGAAAAATATACACACTGGCACATCTGCCCGGCCTAACTATATAGCGGCACAACGCAATCGGTGTAGAACATTAAAAGCACCCCCCTTTCAGAACAGTTTCGTAGTATTCTGATCGTGCGCTAAAAACACTTCGGTTGTGCTTTGAACTTAACGTTCAGAACACTGCATTAATTTTTAAACACAATTTTACACAGCTTTCCTCTTGATGGGCCGTAATAACGTGGGCATTTGATGGGAAGTAGTCATGTAGTATGTAGCATAACCAACGATGGAGCTCAGCCTTTTCAATTTCCTTTTTTTTCTTTTTTTTTTTTTTTTTTTTAATCAGCAAATTTTCTGGATTATTCCCATTTCTCTCCATGCTGACTTAAGACAAAGGGCAGCTTTATCTTTGCAGTTCAGCATTCCCATGACTGGCCAACTGGACAACCTCCAAGATTCCTCAGCTGACCTCAGCCTGACAGAGCGGCTGCAGTACCATACTGCTTATATTCAGGTATGATGTTCAACAGACCAGTCTTGTACGCTTTGTTATTAGGGATGCGTATGTTAGATGGTGCACGCTTGTTTGGGAGAGCAAAACAAATGCGGTCGGTCTCTCTGTCTGTGTCTGTCAGTCTGTGTCTGTGTGTTTGTCTGTCTATCACACTCACACACACACACACACACACACACACACACACACACACACGCGCGCACCGTGCGCCCGCGTGCGTACACAAACACGCGTGCGCGCGCACGCACATGTACACACACATGCACATGATAACAAGCGCATGATATAACCCATGCATATTACATGAAAGGAAAAGAACCATAAGCAACGAATTCTCTTTCGCCAATGCAAAGGCGCTTCAGAAGGTACATAATAAACACTCGTACTGTCTCTTTCATATGTAAGTGATTATTCTCTCTCTCTCTCTCTCTCTCTCTCTCTGACACACACCACGGCACAAAAGAACGAAACAAAATTAGATGTGTCTGCATTAATGATACTTAAATCAAGACAAGACCAATGTATCTGTTCTAGACAGAACAGTGTAGTGTTCTCAAGTGTAGTGTGTTATGAACGAAAGAGGTAATAGTGTTTTGAATTTGAATATAGTGTTTTTATCGTGCTACCGATGAATTTGGAAACGATGGGGCTCATTAGTCTGGGAAGACTGCCCACCTAAGAGAAGGAAAACTCTGATCTCAAACCTCCGCTGCCTTGCGGCTATACCCACTCTTAGGAAAGGCTTCGGGAGTCAACCCAAAGGAAAAATCCGAGTCGGAGTCCCCAAGGCAGTCCGAAGCTGTATACAGCAACGTTCTGGCAACTCTGCAACGGCACTGGAACGATGTGAATCGGCGTTTGCCTTTCCAATGGACCATTCCAGTGACGTGGAAGGGGGGGGGGGGGGGGGGGATCTGCTGCATGGGTAACAGCTTGCCCTCCATACTTACTTACCCAGGCTTTGCGCTCTGGAGAGGTCACTCCACCTTCGCTTTGCAGCGTCGACAAAACATGGGAAATAGCAGTCTACCGGTTGTAAGTCTGCATACTCAATTGGCGTAGAGTCTGACGCCAGGGGCTGCTTCCAACGGTGGGAGAGGTCATCGCATCTCACTGGGCAGCTACCGCCCGCCTTAAGCTGGGCAGACCCCAGCCAGTAAGGTGCTGCCCCGCCACGGTCCGTTAGCCTCACTGGGTGCGTGGGGTTTAGGGTGAAAACCGACAAGCGGATCGATAACTGTGCACCAGGCAACAGAAAATGAAAACTTCCGCCATGAAATTGGGTACGTGGAACGTAAGGACAATGACACCAGGCTTTTCTGACGATCTGCAGGAAGTAAAAACGATGTTCGCAAGACAGTCGTCATCGACAGAGAACTGAGCAGACTGCAGATGGGCATTGTCGCCCTTCAAGAAACCAGGCTCCCAGAAACAGGATCTGTGAGGGAGAGAGACTTCACCGTGTTCTGGCAGGGCAAACCATCAGACGAGGTCAGAGAACACGGCGTGGGATTCGCAATTAGAAACAGATTATCGGAGTCCGTAACCCCACCAGTAGAAGGAACAGAACGAATCCTGTCTCTCCGACTCCAACATCATCGGGACCAGTCAGTCTAATTAGTGCCTATGCACCAACTCTGCCATCCACAGCAGAAGCAAAAGACAAGTTTTATGACGACCTCAGTGCTGCTGTAAGGAGAATTCCCGACAGAGAATTACTGTTCATCGCAGGCGATTTCAACGCCAGAGTAGGTGTCGATCTCAACTCCTGGCCCACCTTCTTGGGTCAGTTCGGCACTGGGAAAATGAACGAGAATGGCCAGCGCCTGCTGCAGCTCTGCTGTCATCATGGGATGTGCGTCAGTAACACCTCTTCAACACGAAGCCTCAGCATCGAGTCTCCTGGAGACACCCTCGATTCAAACACTGGCATCAGCTCGATCTGATCCTCACCAGACGTGCCAACCCTTTCCAGCATCAAGATCACTCGCAGCTACCAGAGCGCCGATTGTGACACTGACCACTCTTTGGTGTGCAGCAAAGTGAAGCTCCGCGCGAAGAAACTGCACAGTACGAGAAAGGAGGGCCGGCCTCGCATCGACACCAGCAAAACACGCGATCAAAAAAAAGTGGAGGAGTTCGCGCGCGTGTTGGAGGATTCTCTCCCTGGCCACCCCACTGCAAATGCCCAAGACCGACGGGAACACTTAAGAGAGATGCTGTCTACAACGCCGCCATGTCCACCTTTGGCAAAAAGACCAGCACGTCAGCTGATTGGTTCGAAGCCCATTTAGAAGACATGACACTAGTCATCGAGGCCAAGAGAAACACCCTGACCGCACACAAAACCAATCCCAGTGAGCAGAACCTCCAGGTTCTCCGTGCTGCTCGCAGCACAGTTCAGCAGTGTACCAGGCAATAATACGCCAATGATTATTGGCTTCAGCTCTGCTCCCAGATCCGGGTCACAGCTGACACAGGCAACATTAAGACGATGTATGACGGCATCAAGCAGGCATTGGACCCAACGCAAAAGAAAACTGCCCCTTTGAAATCAGCTACAGGGGAGGTGATTCAGGACAGAGAACAGCATGGAGCGCTGGGTAGAACACTACACTGAGCTATATGCAAGGAAGGAAAATGTAGTCACAGAAGACATCCTGAATGCCATAGAGCGCCTACTAGAGCTGGAACAGCTTGACAGAGAACCAACCATAGACGAACTCAAAGAAACTCTGGACTCTCTTGCCTCTGGCAAGGCACCAGGGAAAGACGGTATTCCCGCCAAAGTACTGACGTGCTGTAAAGAGACACTCATCACCGAGTTGCATGAAATCCTCTACCTCTGTTGGAGTGAAGGCGAAGTACCACAAGACATGAAGGATGCTAAACGTTGTCACACTGTACAAAAACAAAGGTGACAGAAGCGATTGCAATAATTATCGTGGCATATCCCTCCTTAGTATCGTTGGGAAAGTCTTTGCACGAGTAGTACTGAAGAAGTTCCAAGTACTTGCAAAGCAAGTTTATCCTGAATCGCAGTGCGGTTTCCGTGCCAACAGATCCACTTTAGATATGATCTTCTCCCTTAAACAACTTCAGGAGAAATGTAGGGAGCAAAGGCAACACTCTTTTGCTTTCATAGATCTCACAAAGGCTTTCGATCTGGTCAGCAGGGATGGCCTCTTCAAGATCCTTCCCAAGATTAGATGTCCACCCAAACTTCTCAGCATCATCAGATCCTTCTACAAAGACATGAAAGGCACTGTCGTCTTTGACGACTCAACATCAGCTGCCTTCAACATACGGAGCGGAGTGAAACAGGGTTGTGTCCTGGCTCCCACCATGTTTGGAATCTTCTTTGCTGTAATGCTGAAACACGCATTTGGTCCTGCAGCTGAAGGTATCTACCTCCGAACCAGGACAGACGGAAAGCTCTTCAACCTCTCCAGACTATAAGCCAAGACTAAAGTCAAGCTGAGGTGCCTGCGTGACTTCCTCTTTGCAGACGACGCAGCAGCGCATCGGCCCACTCAGCCGAGGACCTACTTCAGCTCATGACTCGCTTCAGCGATGCCTGCCAAGACTTTGGGCTCACCATTTGCTTGAAGAAAACACAGGTCATGGGACAGGATGTTGACTCTCCCCCAGTCATCAGCATCAATGACCATGAACTGGATGTCGTCCCTGACTTTGTTTATCTGGGCTCAACTATCTCAGACACCCTCTCACTTGACGCAGAGCTCAACAGGCGCATCGGCAAGGCAGCTACCACCATGACCAGATTGCAATCATGGAACAACAGCAAGCTGAATGAGCACACAAAGATCCAGATCTACAGAGCCTGCGTCGTGAGCACCCTCCAGTATGGCAGCAAGTCTTGGACTTTGCGTGCCCGACAAGAGCAAAAGCTCATTGCTTTTCATATGTGTAGCCTCCAACGCATTCTGAACATCACCTGGCAGGACAAGGTCCCAAACAACACTGTCCTGGAAAGAGCCGGATGCACCAGCATGTACACGCTGCTGAAACAGAGACGTATGCGCTGGCTCGGCCATGTCGTGTGCATGGATGGTGACGGATCCCTAAAGACCTCCTCTATGGAGAACTTGTGCGAGGAAAACGTCCCACAGGCAGACCACAGCTGCGATTCAAAGACGTGTGCCAGAGGGACCTAAAAGCATTGAACATCGACCAGAACAACTGGGAAGTAACAGCCCTCGAACGGTCAGCCTGGAGACAGACTGTCCAGAAAGTTCTCTCCAAGTTCGAAGAGACACTCGCTCAGCAGCACGGGGACAAGAGAATGAGAAGAAAGGCTGCAGCCCAGGCAGACAGACCAGCGTCAGACTTCATCTGTGCCCTCTACCACAGGGACTGTCATTCCCGCGTCGGACAGGCCAGCCAGCCACACCCATCGCTGTGCCAGAATAGACACCTAGAGCGCAATTCCGTAGTCTTCCGAGACTGAAGGATGCCTACTGCCGATGAATTTGGAAATCAGGTGCACCTTCATACCCCTACGGTAGTCGTTTGATCCTACGTTCAAAACGCCACCGCAGTGCTACTCGAGGATATCGTTTTAAGCGTGTTACACCGGTTCTTAAGACAGCCAAGATGAAAGAATCACGGTAATTAAGTTCGTGCGAATCAGTTAAAACTATCCTTTTACATCGGGTTTAAATCGGTAACATCAATCATGTATTTTCTCGATTTGCATGCACAAACACAAGGGTTTGGGAACAAAAAAACAACAACAACAAATGATCTCCCCTGGTGACATGGATTTAGCCTCAGTTTCAAAAAAGCGAGCCTCGTTGTTGGCAGGGGACGATGGGTGACGCGTGCAACAGTGACTGATCTGTATAGTTCCAGGAACATCACTTGGCTAACATCCTACAGTTGTCCCAGCTCTAAACCTCCGAGCTGCCATTGGATAAAAAAAAAACAAAAAACAAAAAACATCGGTCACCGAACATAATGTGTAAGTGATGAGAAACAATCATAGAAGTTGGGGTTTTGTTTTGTTTTGTTTTTTACTTTAAGGGAAATGGGTGAAGACTTTCAAAGCATACACTATGTGAAAATTACTGTTTTCTTCTCCTCGCAGGGATTGTGCTGATCAAAGGTTTTCATTCTATGCCAACGTGTTCAGAATTCGATTCGAAGTGTTCAGGTCTTTTGTGTGGCCCATCTTTCTATAGTATCGCACCTTTTCTTGAAACTTATCGTTACTGGGGTTGCAATCAAACGCTAAGTAGGCCCATATAGCGCGGTGTTCTCGCTGGGAAAGCTTGTGGTGGATTTGATGAAGACAATACCTAGGGTACTCGTTCTGAACGTTTCAACCTCTGTCTCAGAGCAAACAAATCACGGAAGACACTTGAGGGTGACATCCAGTCCCTCTACTTCCAATGAATTTCTGTTCCAGAGTGTGTTGCCATAGTACAGAGCCGTATTATTTTCTGGCTAGGTATGGTTTTGTTGATTTACCAAACTGCATTTTCCGACAAGCTTTTGTCAGGGACAAATAACTTTCCTGTTGTCTTTCGTTTTGTTTTGACAATCCAGTCGACCAATCAAGCAAACAACCACCTTGTCAACTAACAAGGAACTGATTTTCTCTCCCCACTTCTCCCCCCATCCCCGGGGTCTAATCTCCCTCTGCCATTCCTTCTCTCTCTCCCTCCCCAATTCCCCCATCAAAGTACTGCGTTGTTGCTCTTGTTCTCGATAATGTTGTTATTGTTTTCAGTTTTAAGATCTTGCAGTCATCGTGTTTTTGTTTTGTTTTGTTTTTGTTTGATTTCCCATCCTCTGACCTTCATCCTCTGTGTCCGCATCAACACAGCCGGGATCCACAGGCCCAAGATCCGGGTAGCAGTGATCGGGGCGGGAGCAGCCGGTCTGTTCGCGTTACGTCATCTCCAGAGACGTCAGCATGTCTTCAGCGTCACCGCCTTCGAGCGAGCGGCGGAAGTAGGGGGCACCTGGGTCTTCACGGAACGGACGGGAACGGACGACCACGGCCTGCCCATCCATTCCAGCATGTACAGGAACCTGAAGTGACTGCGATCTGGGCTTTGACTGGCGGTGCCAGAGATAGAGCCACATGTCTGGATGTCGGTTTGCTTTGGTTTATTATCTGACCACATTTTGCGAATTCCCTCCTGTAACCGAAAGCAGAACGGTTCTAGAGAGCATTGTCATTTTCTGCGGCAATACTCTGGAATTCGCTACCTTTCCAACTACGTCATGCGCCTTCCTTCCTGACTTTCTAATCTGCGCTTAAAACTTCATCGGTTGCAGAAAACCACCTGAAATAATTGTTATTGAATTAGTATATGTCACTTGCACACTTGCTCGCGTACGAATGAGCTGTTCATCGTGTTATACAGTGTATGTTCTGTGTATGTGGCACAATGTGCCAGCGTGTGTGTGTGTGTGTGTGTGTGTGTGTGTGTGTGTGTGTGTGTGTGTGTGTGTGTGTGTGTGCACAGCGAAAATTTTATACATTGATTTGTTAAAACGTGTAAAGCGGCCTGTGGCCTATGTTGTTAGGATGGGCGCTATGCAAACAGTCCTCACTATTGTTGTTGTTGTTATTTTACTATTATGATGATGATTATTATCATTATTATTATTGTTATTATCATTATTATTGCTGTGTGTGTGAAGAAATGCGACTAGTTCTACATTCACAGCCCCCCCCCCCCCCCCCCTCCTCCCCAATAGTTTGCATGCATGCGCACATAATCAAACACTGGTGAACGGGTGGGGGTTAATGGATTATTGACTGATTCACTGACCCCGTTCAAGACTAACTGAATAGCTTACTGAGCAAATACTGTCTGACTCATCATTTTGGTTTTCGTTCGATCGAATCATTATTTTTCTTTTTTTTTTTTTTTTTTTTTTTTGCACAGGACAAATTTGCCCAAAGAGGCGATGGCTTTTCCTGATTATGACTTTGACAAAGACCTGCCGTCTTTCGTTCATCACACGGATGATGTGCTGAAGTACCTTAAAGACTACAGCACGGAGTTTGACCTGCTTCGATATATACAGGTAGAGTACAATGTCTGGCTACTTTCATTCTTTCTCTTTCTCTTCCCTACCCTTCTTAATTTCTTTTCTTTTCATAATCTTAAAGCTGTTGTAAAAAAAAAAAAAAAACACGAGGCCTTAAACAATACGTAAGACGTATTTGTAACTGCAGTCTGAATCACATGTGATTTACTAGTGGTGGTGGTGGTGGTGGTGGTGTGTGGTGGTGGTGGCGGTAGCAACAGTAGTGGTGGTGGTGGTTGTGACGGTGGTGGTAGCAGTAGTGGTGGTGGTGGTGGTGGGGTACCTTTTTTAACCATCGTTTTGGTGACCCAACCGGGTTTTAGGCAGCCATCCCTCAATGACTAGCTGCATACTGTGTGACTGACTACCAACAAGTAAGGTGACAGGCTACTGCATCCTTTTTGTGAATGGCTACTTTTAAAGTGACATGCCACCCGATGTTGACAGTCTACTTAAAATTTTGCCAACATCACGTCAACTTAATGGTGACATGCTACCCGATGTGGACTAGCGTTCTTCATCTGCGCCCCCTCTGCCATAAGCACGCCCACCCGTGTCACGCATACCCTGCATTCACGCCCTCTGTACCCCGATACGTCCATCCACGTCACGACCTTCAATGGCAAACCCGTACCAATGGATACCTACCTCCACGTCTCCAATACCCCCCCCCCCCCCCCACACACACACACACACACACACACATCATGGTTTTCATGTGCTCCTTTCACCACCCCCTTTCATAAACACCTATTTATAAGACACCCCGCGTCCGCGCCTTTTCCATCCCTCCCCCTATTTCGCCATCCCATGTCACGCCCTGCTTACTAGCCCCCCCCCCCCCCCCCTCCGCCATTACGCCCACCCACTTGCATTAACATCCCCACCCCCTCCCACACACGTGCCTGCCCATTTCTCATGCCTCAATACGCCCACTATGTCACACTCTTCTTTCGCGGCCCCCTCTGCCTCAATGCGTCCACCATGTTATGCTCTTCATCCGCTCCTTCTGCCCAATAAGTCGCCCACGTCACGCCCTTCATCTGGGTGCCCTCAGCCTTAATAACACAACACATCAAGGCCTTCATCCACACCCCATCTGCCCCAACACGCCCACCATGTCACGCCCTTCATCCACACCCCATCTGCCCCAACACGCCCACCGTGTCACGCCCTTCATCCACACCCCATCTGCCCCAACACGCCCACCGTGTCACGCCCTTCATCCACACCCCATCTGCCCCAACACGCCCACCGTGTCACGCCCTTCATCTGCACCCCTTCTGCCTCATGCTATGCCTTTCATGCGCGCCCCCCCTCTGCCCCAATAAGACTCCCACGTCATACCCTTCATTGCACCCCATCTGCCCCAATAAGACTCCTACGTCATACCCTTCATCGGCACCCCATCTGCCCAATAGGCCACCGTGATATGCCCTTCACCCCCCGCCACTCCTTCCCAAATACACCCACCCACATCATGCCCTTTATCAGCGCCCCCTTTGCCCCAATACGCCCACCCACATCGTGGTCTTTATCCGCGCCCCTATTGCCCTATACGTCTATCCATGTCACATTCTTTGTCCGAGCCCCCTCTGTGCAAACACATCCACTTGTGTCATGCACGTCCTGCATCTATGCCCCTTCTGCACCAATACGCCCACCCACGTCACGCAACCCCATACCTATGGCATACCCGTATCCACGTCTGCTGTACCCCACAGGTCATCCTTTTCGTTTGCTTCCACCCACCACCCCACCCTCCCCCTCCTTCTCACGTGCACATATCCATAACAAGCCCTGCGTTTGCTCAATTTTCTATCCCCTGCCCCCCACCTCCTCCCGTTTAGCCATCCATGTTACGCTCTGCTTACATGCTCCTTCCTCCCCATTACTCCCACCCATGCACATCAACCCCCCAACCCCATCCACATTTAATCCCATCCACTTCTCATGCTGCATCCGCTCTAAACACCCCCCCCCCCCCCCCCCAGATTTGCCCACTCACGTCACGCCCTTCATCTGCTCCCCCTCTTACCCAATACACCCATCACATCACATGCCTTTCATCCCCTCCCCTCTTACCCAATACACCCATCACATCACATGCCTTTCATCCCCTCCCCTCTTACCCAATACACCCATCACATCACATGCCTTTCATCCCCTCCCCTCTTACCCAATACACCCATCACATCACATGCCTTTCATCCGCTCCCCCTCTTACCCAATACACCCATCATATCACGTGCCTCATATCCGCTCCCCCTCTGCCCCGATGCGCTCTCCCAAATGACGTCCTTCGTTCGCGCTCCTCTGCCTCAATACATCCATCCATGTCTGGCTCCTCATCCGCGCTGGATCCACCCCAACACGCCCGCCACGTCACGTCCTGCATCCATGCCCCCAAATCCTTCCACCCATGTCATGCGCTGTATTGGCTACGCTGTATCCACGCCTTCCATACCCGCCAACATGTCGCACACTGCATCCACAACCCCCTCACCCCTATCCATGTCACACCCTGCATCCACAACGTCCTACCCATGGTATACCCTGCACCCACGTCATCCGTACCCAACATGTCATATCTTGCATTAATTCCTCCCCACCCCCACTTCCCCACCTATGCCCATATATGTCGCGCCCTGCGTACATGCCTCTCCTCCCTTGCCCTTCCCTCTCCTCCGTTGGCCCCTCCATGTCGCATCATCAGCCATGTCATGCCCAGCATCTGCGCCCCCTCTGTCCCAATATGCCCACCGATGTCGTGCCCAGCATCTGCATCCCCTCTGTCCCAATATGCCCACCAATGTCATGCCCAGCATCTGCACCCCCTCTGTCCCAATATGCCCACCGATGTCGTGCCCAACATCTGCACCCCTCCATCCCAATATGCCCACCAATGTCATGCCCAGCATCTGCGCCCCCTCTGTCCCAATATGCCCACCGATGTCATGCCCAGCATCTGCACTCCATCCCAATATGCCCACCGATGTTATGCCCAGCATCTGCACTCCATCCCAATATGCCTACCGATGTTATGCCCAGCATCTGAGCCCCCTCCGTCCCAATATGCCCACCGATGTCATGCCCCAGCATCTGCGCCCCCTCCGTCCCAATATGCCCACCGATGTCATGCCCAGCATCTGCGCCCCCTCCGTCCCAATATGCCCACCGATGTCATGCCCAGCATCTGCGCCCCCTCCGTCCCAATATGCCCACCGATGTCATGCCCAGCATCTGCGCCCCCTCTGTCCCAATATGTCTACCCATGTCACCATCTTCATCCGCACCCACTCTGCCCTAATATGCCCACCATGTCATGCCCTTTATCCTGCGCCTCTGTCCCAATACGCCCCACCCACTCCACGCCCTTCATCCACGCCTACTCTGCCCAGTGCACAACAAACATCAGGCCATTCATCTGCCCCTTTTGCCCCAACAGGCTCGCCGATGTCACGGCTTCATCAGCCCCCTTTGCCCCCCAAATGCCTACCCACTCATGCATTCTGTACGCTGACCCATGTCAAGCCCTGCATCCTTCCCATCTATGTCATGCTCAGAGATCCGTGCTCCCTGTGCCCAAATCCACGTCACGCCATGAAGTCAGCCTCCCCCACCCTTCCGCTACCCCACCCATGTCAGGCACTGAAAACCCCACCCCCTAGAATCCTACCCACGTCATGGCCTGAAAATTGATGCCCCCCCCCCCCCCCCCCCCCCCCCCCCCCCCCCCCCCCCCCCCATCTGTATCCAAACCTTTATCATGATCTGAAATCCGCACCCCTCTATGTGAAGCCCGAAGATCTGCACTAACTGTACTCCCGCCAATATCACACCTGCATCTGCGCCCCCTTCACCCCACCCATGTTACGCCCTGCATCCACGCCCTCAATCCCCCACCTGTATTTGCGTTTCCCCTCTCCCTATACCCCCCCCCCCCCACACACACACACACACACACACACACAACCTCAAGCATACCTTGTATTCACAACTTCCATACTCTCACCAATATCGTATCCACGTCGTCCGTACCTGCCACCATGTCGATCACAGCATCTGCGACCCCCTCACCCCCCATCACCCCCATCTATGTCACATCCTGCATCCACAACTTCGTTTCCATGGTATACCCTGCATCCACGTCCCCAGTACCCCCACACATCTCACCCTGCAGTCATGCCTCTCTCTACCCCCCTCATACATATGCCCATACATGTAGCACCCTGCGTATGTGCCTCTTCTCCCTCCCCCCCACCCCCTCACTTTCCGTTCGACACCCCATGTCACATCATGTATCCGTGCTTAACTCCCTCCCCCCCCCCCCCCTCCCCCAAAATCCACCCATGTAAAGCTCTTCATACACGCTCCCTCCGCAGTACGCCCACCCACGTGCATCCACGCCCCCTCCTCCCCCCATCCTCCCCCCCACCCCACCTCCTGACGCCCATACATTTCACGCGCTGCATCCATCCTCTCCCCTCCAGTTCGCCCAGCCATGTCATACCCTGTATCCTCGCCCACCTTCCTCGCCCGCCCATGTCAAACCCCTGCTATTGGGCCCCATCTGCCCCAAAACACCATCCATGTCACGCCATGCATTCGCGCCCTTCTGCTCCAATCAACTCACCATTTCACGCCCTTCGTTTGTACTCCCCACTGCCCAAATAAGACACCCATGTCACGTCCTTCATCTGGCCCCTATGCTCCAATAAGACACCCATGTCACGTCCTTCATCAGTCCCCTATACCCCAATAAGACACCCATGTCACGTCCTTCATCAGGCCCCTATGCCCCAATAAGACACCCATGTCACGTCCTTCATCTGGCCCTATGCTCCAATAAGACACCCATGTCACGTCCTTCATCAGGCCCCTACCCCAATAAGACACACCCATGTCACGTCCTTCATCAGGCCCCTATGCCCCAATAAGACACCCATGTCACGTCCTTCATCTGGCCCCTATGCCCCAATAAGACATCCATGTCACGTCCTTCATCTGGCCCCTATGCCCCAATAAGACACCCATGTCACGTCCTTCATCTGGCCTATGCCCCAATAAGACACCCATGTCACGTCCTTCATCTGGCCCCTATGCCCCAATAAGACACCCATGTCACGTCCTTCATCTGGCCCCTATGCCCCAATAAGACACCCATGTCACGTCCTTCATCTGGCCCCTATGCCCCAATAAGACACCCATGTCACGTCCTTCATCTGGCCCCTATGCCCCAATAAGACACCATGTCACGTCCTTCATCTGGCCCCTATGCCCCAATAAGACACCCATGTCACGTCCTTCATCTGGCCCCTATGCCCCAATAAGACACCCATGTCACGTCCTTCATCTGGCCCCTATATCCCAATAAGACACCCATGTCACGTCCCTTCATCCAGCCCCTATACCCCCAATAAGACACCCATGTCACGCCCCTTCATCAGCCCCTATGCCCCAATAAGACACCCATGTCACGTCCTTCATCAGGCCCCTATGCCCCAATAAGACACCCATGTCACGCCCTTCATCCAGCCCCTATGCCCCAATACGACACCCATGTCACGCCCTTCATCCGTGCCCCCTTTGCCCAATACGTCCACCTTGTCACGCCCATCATCCACTCCCTCTGCCTCCGTAAGACGCCTACGCCACACCCTTCATCTGCGTCCCCTCTGCCCCAATATGCCCACCATGCCACGCCCTTTATCAACACCCCCTCTGCCAATGTATGCCCAGCAACCTCACACCCTCCATCCACACCCGCTTTCTTCCGTGTGACGCCATGCATCGTCACCCCTGTCCCAATATGCCCATCTGCATCACTTCTTTCATCGTCACCCCTCTGTCCCAATATGCCCATCTGCATCACTTTTTTCATCGTCACCCCTCTGTCCTAATATGCCCATCTGCATCACTTCTTTCATCGTCACCCCTCTGTCTGTCCCATATGCCCATCTGCATCACTTCTTTCATCGTCACCCCTCTGTCCCAATATGCCCATCCGCATCACTTTTCATCATCACCCCTCTGTCCCAATATGCCCATCCCATCATCACTTCTTTCATCGTCACCCCTCTGTCCCAATATGCCCATCCGCATCACTTCTTTCATCCACGCCCCCTGTACGCTCACCCTACCCTTCCATCTTCACTCCCTTGTCCCCCACTCTTGTCACGCCCTGTAACCCACGCCTCCCATACCTTAACCCATGTCAGGCCCCAAAAATCTGTGCACCCTTTATGCCCATTCATGTCGTGCCTTCCCTTACCAACCCTCACCTTGTTCATGCTGTAAAACCCGCGCGTCCCGGACCCAGACCCATGTCACGCCCTTAAATCCGCATTCACCCCCCCCCCCCCCCCCTCCCATTTAGGTCAGGCGTGGGAATCTGCGCCCACACCCCACCTTCCACCCATATTCCCAAACGTATCACGCCCTGAATTTTGCGCCGTTCCCCCCCCACCCCCCCCCCCCCCCCTCCCCCAATGAATAAAAAAAAAACAAAAAAAACAAAACATATTGCTACCTAGAATTAGACCTAGTCTCCCAACAAAAGAAAATACACTACTCACTCGTAGCTTTCGATAGCCATCCGGCCATCTTCCTCTGCGATGCTGTTGCTGACTGAGTGAACTCGATTCAGACCGCGCAACCATGGGACATACCCAGGTCACGTGATCGAATCAGTGAAGCGTACACCGCGGGCAAGGTGTAGCGGCCCCGGTCCCTGTTGAGCGGGGGGTGGTGGCTGCGACGCAGATGGCCTCCTTGACCCCTCGCTGGAACCACTTGTTTTCTCTGTCCAAGATGTTGATGTTGTCCGTGTCAAATTGGTGTTGCTTGGAGTGCAGGTGCGCTCCAACAGGTGAAGAGTCCCTCCTGTGCTCTGTGAGTCTCTTTTGGAGGGGACGTTCTGTTTCTCCGACACAGTGTTGGTCACAGTCACGGCAGTCTATTCTGTAGATGACGCCGGATCTGTCGAGTTTGTTGGTTTTGTCCTTTGGGGCGACGACGAGGTAGCTGCGGATGGTGTTGGTGGGCTAGGGACGGACCGTGACCCCTAGTTTCCTGATGATCTTCCTGGTCAGAGCTTCACTTACACCTCCAACGCAGGGAATGGTGATGTGTCCCTTGTGCTCTCGTTGTTCTCTTGCTTGTGGTTGGGGTTAGGGGGTAGATCTTTTGCCTCCTGGGCTGTTCCAGGCCCACTTCTGGTAGCTCGAGATGGTGAACACTTCCTTCAGGTGATCTATCTCCTTCTGCTGCGCCTCTTGAGTTGAGCAGATGGTACTGGCTCTGTGGGTGAGAGTTCGAATCATCCCAAGTTTGTGTTCCAGAGGTTGGGTGGTTGTCGAACTGCAAGTATTGGTCTCTGTGGGTCATTTTGCGTGTAGACCATGAAGGAGAGCACACCGTCTGTACTGGTGATGAGTGTGTCCAGCATCGCAATGGAGTCATTCCAAACATGTTACATCCTGTTTCTACAATCCTTGTATCTTCACACACACACCCTCCCCCGCTTCTTAACCCATGCCAAACCCTGAAATCTGTGCTCTCTGCACCCCTCACTCATGTAACACTCTACATCTGCATCTCCTCCACGTCACCCCGACCGTCCGTATCTCCACCCATGGTATACGCTGTGTCCCCGTCCCCTATATCCACTACCATGTTGTACGCTGTGTCCCCCGTCCTTTATATCCACTGCCATGTTATACGCTGTGTCCCCCGTCCTTTATATCCACTGCCATGTTGTACGCTGTGTCCCCCGTCCTTTATATCCACTGCCAAGTTATACGCTGTGTCCCCCGTCCTTTATATCCACTGCCATGTTGTACGCTGTGTCCCCCGTCCTTTATATCCACTGCCATGTTGTACGCTGTGTCCCGTCCTTTCTATCCACTGCCATGTTGTACGCTGTGTCCCTGTCCTTTATATCCACTGCCATGTTGTACGCTGTATCCCCGCCCTTTATATCCACTGCCATGTTGTACGCTGTGTCCCCGTCCTTTATATCCACTGCCATGTTATACGACGTGTCCCCCGTCCTTTATATCCACTGCCAATTGCTGTACGCTGTGTCTCCGACCTTTATATCCACTGCCATGTTCTACGCTATGTCCCCGTCCTTTCTATCCACTGCTATGTTGTACGCTGTGTCCCCCGTCCTTTTTCTATCCACTGCCATGTTGTACGCTGTGTCCCCCGTCCTTTCTATCCACTGCCATGTTGTACGCTGTGCCCCCTGTCCTTTATATCCACTGCCATGTTGTACGCTGTGTCCCCCGTCCTTTCTATCCACTGCCATGTTATACGCTGTGTCCCCGTCCTTTATATCCACCGCCATGTTGTACGCTGTGTCCCCGTCCTTTATATCCACCGCCATGTTACACGCTGTGTCCCCCGTCCTTTATATCCACCGCCATGTTACACGCTGTGTCCCCCGTCCTTTTCTATCCACTGCCATGTTGTATGCTGTGTCCCCCCGTCCTTCTATCCACTGCCATGTTGTACGCTGTGTCCCCGTCCTTTATATCCACTGCCATGTTGTATGCTGTGTCCCCCGTCCTTTCTATCCACTGCCATGTTGTACGCGGTGTCCCCGTCCTTTCTATCCACTGCCATGTTGTATGCTGTGTCCCCCGTCCTTCTATCCACTGCCATGTTGTACGCTGTGTCCCCCCGTCCTTTATATCCACTGCCATGTTATACGCTGTGTCCCCCGTCCTTTCTATCCACTGCCATGTTGTATGCTGTGTCCCCCGTCCTTTCTATCCACTGCCATGTTGTACGCTGTGTCCCCGTCCTTTATGTCCACTGCCATGTTGTACGCTGTGTCCCCGTCCTTTCTATCCACTGCCATGTTACACGCTGTGTCCCCGTCCTTTCTATCCACTGCCATGTTGTACGCTGTGTCCCCCGTCCTTTCTATCCACTGCCATGTTGTACGCTGTGTCCCCGTCCTTTATATCCACTGCCATGTTACACGCTGTGTCCCCCGTCCTTTCTATCCACTGCCATGTTGTACGCTGTGTCCCCCGTCCTTTCTATCCACTGCCATGTTGCACGCTGTGTCCCCGTCCTTTCTATCCACTGCCATGTTGTATGCTGTGTCCCCGTCCTTTATATCCACTGCCATGTTGTATGCTGTGTCCCCGTCCTTAATATCCACTGCCATGTTGTACGCTGTGTCCCCGTCCTTTATATCCACTGCCATGTTGTACGCTGCAGCCGTGAGCCCATACCCATAGCATTGCCTGCATCCGCGCCCCACTCTTCCCACGCGTCAAACCCTGTAGTCGCTTCTCCCCACCCCACCCCACCCCACCCTCACACCCCCATCCGTGTCACGACCAGTATCCCCGCCTCTTGTACCCCCACCCACGTCACGCCCCGCATCTTGTATCACCGTACGCCCGCCGAATGAACGAATGAATGACTGAGCAACGGACCCGACCGACCGACGAACGAATGAATGACTGAGCGACCGAGTAACTGACTAAATGAATGAATGACAGAACGACCGACTAACGACCGACCGACCGACCGAATGACTGATGACCGACTGAACAAATGAATGACTGAACGACCGACTGAACAAATGATTTACTGAACAACCAACTGACTGACTGAACGAATAAATGACTAATGACTGACTGAACGACCGACTGACCAATTGAATCAATGAATGACTAAACGACCAACTGAACGATCGAATGATGTCTGAACAACCGACTGACCGAATGAACTGACTGAACGAGCGACTGACCGAACAAATTCACGAACGAATGACTGAACGACGACCAACTGAACGAGTGAACAAATGAACGAGCGACCGATCGACTGACCGACGAAACAAACGCACGAGAGAAAAAAAAAATGCAACAACGAACGAACGAACAATCAAACGAATGTCCGAAAGAAAGGAATAAATGAAGGAAGAAAATAACAGAACGAAAACTAAATCACAAATGGTGTGCCGAAGAAGGAAAAGAACATAAACGATTGTAAACCAAACTCGTCTAAAAACATCGCGGGGGATGAGCGGGAGGTTACACACACACACACACACACACACACACACACACACACACACACGAACATGAACACGTGCACAGCATTCACACTCACACACACACACGCGCGCGCGTTAAGTGTGTCCGTGTGTATTTGTGTACCTGGTTTTGCGCGCACGCGTGCGATACTAGATCCAATGCACATATATGAATATCTATTTATGTATCTATCTATCTAGAAATATATGTAAACGTATTATAGCGCCCATCCTAACAACGTAGGCTACAGGGCCCTTTACAAGTTTTAACAAAATAACGTCTAAAATACACATCTAACACACACACACACACACACACACTTCTGCGTTCACGAGTCATAAATAAACACATGCATGCTCTCTCTCTCTCTCTCTCTTCTCTCCCCCCTCTCTCCCTCACACACACACACACACACACACACACACACACACACACACGCGCACAGCATACACAAACACACACGTAAGTGTGTCCGTGTGTATTTGTGTACATGTTTTTGCGCGCACGTGTGTGTGTGTGTGTGTGTGTGTGTGTGTGTGTGTGTGTGTGTGTGTGTGTGTGTGTGTGTGTGTGTGTGTGTGGCGTTGCGTGTAAACGTAGCTGCGTATGTACAAGTATGTGTGAGCATACGCGTGTAACCATTTAGTTATTTGAATGAAATGGCTGATCAGATGATATCAATGATGGTTAATTACAAGACAAAAAAAAAACTCTAAATCAAATAAAACTAGAAAAAAAAAAGCATAAAATCATAGAAAAACAGGATTGGATGGGGAAAAAAAAAAGTAAAACACATAAAAAAGGCGAAATAAGTATATACATGAATCTTAACTATGTGTTGAAAACACTTTCCCATTATCTTCTTTTTGATACTCTCTCGCTTGCTCGTTCTCTCTTCCTCTCTCTCTCTCTCTCATTTTTGTCTCTTTCAGCCATGTTATTTGCCTTTGTCCTTTGTATCGCTCTCTCTCTGTCTGTCTCTCTCTCTCTCTCTCTCTCTCAAGAGAGAGAGAGAGAGAGAGAGAGAGAGAGAGAGAGAGAGAGAGAGAGAGAGAGAGAGAGAGAGAGAGAGAGAGGAGAGAGAGAGAGAGAGAGAGAGAGAGAGAGAAACGATGATGATGGATGATGGTGATGGTGATGATGATGATGATGATGGTGATGATGATGATGGTGATGATAGAGAGACAGTGAGATGATGATGATGATGATGATGATGTTGATGATAATAATGGTAAGGAGGAGTAGGAGGAGAAGGTAGAGGAGAATGAACGAGAGGAAGACACATCGAGAGCTATGAATGACACACGAGATGGCATGGGCAGAACGGGAGAAGGATGAATGACAGACAGGAAGGGACGTGCAAAATGTAAAACCGGTGAACGGTGGACTGGAGAAAAGAGGGGAGAGAACGTGGTCATGAACAACAACGGTTGAGAAGAAACGGCGACAACGACTGGGGAAGAATCAATGATGGACCGGAGGGGGAAAGAGAATGCCAGAACAATAAATGAATGATGGGTCTGGAAGCAAAAAGTCAAGATCGTGAAAATGAGGACTGTGCAGAGAACTCGGGAACGATGAGTGGCAGAACTTGAAGCACGACAAATGGCGGACAGATGAGAACAGGAGAACGTGGGGACTGTGAATGGCAGACGGGATGGGAAAGGAGAATGCCAGTGTGATGAATGATGACGAGGAATGAGAAGTGGACATGTGATGAAAATGAATGACAGACGGAATGAGGAGAGAAGAGGATGCTAATGGTGAATGTTAGACGGGATGAAAATAAGATCGTTAACACTTTAATTAAAGTCAGCACCACTCAGGACAAAGACGCTGGCTGTCTCATGCAAAAAGAAATCATCAGAAGACGGAGGAATTTTGTTTTGAGCTCTACAACAGAGCGAAAAGAGATCCAGGTATGCTGATTATTCAGGATTCAGCAAATTGAGATGACTTTCCAACACACTCTGTCGAAGTCGTAGTAACAGTGAAGTCGCTGCTGAAACACGGCAAGGCTGAATGCATTGACAACATCGCTCAGAACACCTGAATATGGCGGAAAGGCAGTAACTGATGTAACAACCGCCATCTGCAACAAAAAACCTGGCACACTGGCGAGAGGCTGACGCCAAAGAGACTCCATCACTAATCGTCACACTTCCAATGGCAAGAAATCTTCAACACTGCCAGAACAACCGCAAGATCACTTAGATTAGTAATGTACTCTCCAATACTTTTCAACACAGTCCTGGAATGCATCATGAACGATCCACTTGAAGATCATGTCAACACACTTAGCATTACAAGAACTATCACCAACCTTCACTTTGCAGAGAACTTCGATGGCCTGGCAGGCACTGAACAGGAACTAAATAAACCTGTTAAAAACACTGAAATGAAACATCTGCGAGACATACTATGGATATCAACACCGAGAAGACTAAGCTAATGGCCAGCCACAACATCTCCAGTACCGATACAACCATGGACAGAAGCTAGGACCTGTTAAACAGTTCATATATCTGGGATTTATTTTCAGCGGTTTGGGATTTCAATCCAATACCCTCTTAAGAGCAGCAGAGACATCAGTTCTGTGCAGACTGAACCCTGTATGGAGAGACAATAACATCTCAGTGAAAACACACACCTGGCTCCTACATGCACGGCTGTATTTTTTTTTTTACTATAAGCACACGCGACATGGACCCTGGAAGAAAGAACCCAAGCACAGAAATGAAGAGCCACTGGAAGACATACGTCAGATATACTGATCATATCTCAACTGAACAAGTGTGCCGGACCATTAAAACACACACACACACACACACACACACACACACACACACACACACACACACACACACACACACACCGGGCCATACGAAGATCTGCTGACACCAGCAAAAGCAAAGAAGCTAAGTTTGGCATTGTCATGAAGATCCAAACGGCCCTGCTAGAATAATCCTACAGGAAAGTGTTGAAGGAGCGAGACCAAGGGGAAGGAGACGATGGACTGACAACACTGATGGAGGGACAGGGACACCATCTGTAGAGCCTAAGGCCTCTGAACATAACCGACAGAACTGGAGGAATGTGGTGAACAGTTCTTCAGTGCTATGCCCCAATCATTTCACACGGACCTGGGAAAAGAAACAGATATTAGTGATACCAAGACAAAATTATTTTTGTATTTCAAATGACTTTTTAATGCAGAACGTGTGCGTGAATCTAGGACTGTGCCATCTGGTAGCATGTTTCTAACAGTTTTGATACACGGCTTTCAAATGTTCTTGAGTGTCAAAATATAAAATGTTCACATTACCATCTTTCTCAGCTAATAAAATGTTAATCTTTTCACCTGTCGTCAGCGAAATATAATCATTATTAATTCTGACCTGTCGGTTCTCTTAGTGAGGTACGACAGGCACTGTTGGACCCGATGTAACAGATGAAAGAACACACGTTTTTTTTTTTTTAATTTTATAATTCATTTCTATAATTTACAAGTGGCTGGGGAGAGACAGCGTGTGTCTAGCTCTTTTCAGGTACTCGTTACCAGAGCCTAACAATACTTTCTCTGTTTCTGAATTCAACAACAAAGACTTCGAATAAAAACGATTAGCTTTTGACAACTTACCTTATTCTGAAAAAGATGTTAAGCCACCTTCATGGTATGAATTCAACATATTTGTATGTATCAGATTTATGTATCAGATGGCCAAGAACTTATTTAACAGCTCTGCTATTCAAGAAGTTTGTATGTATCAGATTGCCAAGAACTAATTTAACAGCTCTGCTGTCTGTAGATTGTCCTTCATCCAACAAGCTGTGCAGGGTTAAGAACTAAACTTATTCATACATCAATTTTGATCGGACGAGGCTAGTGACTGTGGGTAACGGAGCTTTATTGTTGTTGTATGTATCTTGATCCCATGGGTAAGCATCAGCTGCTGTCAAAAATTTCGACCTTTTCCTTGCTGTCATTATCAAATTCTAAATTGCCTATGTAATTTCTTGTCAAGTGAGTATCCCAAAACTTTCGTCTTATGCAAGTTGCGAAGTTTTGCCATGTACACTTAATGTTGTAGCAATAATGTCGGATTCCCCCCGTTAAAAAATCATTATTAGTGTTTTCTCTCCTGAATGTGTCAGCCCATATCACCCCCATGTACAAGTTAAATGTATTTATCTCCAAGTGATAAATATTTTGTGCTTAAGTTCATCTCACTCGTCTTCTTAGATTTGCATTTGTCTTAATGAAAATATCGCCTGAATATTATACCGTATGTCTTTTTTTTTAATGGTACCTTAGGTAGGTCGTAAGTAGGAGTGGCACACAAAACAAAAGTAATAATGATACACTGAAGGGTATGGATATTCTGAAAAGATGACTAGATATTACCGACGCTTACACATTCAGATTCTCAAGATTAACAGAAATTGCTGATATGAAACCTCGCTTCTTCTAATTTTCACATTTTAGAGCCTTTAAAGTCAATGCCACAAAACATTAAAGCATCATTCAGGAGCAGTAGTAAACACAAGAGAAAAGGGTATAAGTACAGAGAGAGAGGGAGGGAGGAAGAGGAAGAGAGAGAGAGAGAGAGAGAGAGAGAGAGAGAGAGAGAGAGGGGGGGGGGGGGACACCGCGATCTACACCAAGTGAAGCCGTATTCCCAGCAATGTGCAAAAAAACCCTACATGAAAAAAATGTGATGGAGACCTGTTTGACAAAGTCAATCAAAAACAGCACAATTGGTCCAAACAACACAAACGTCTTTCATTCGACGCCTCTCCTTACCCGTCTGTTCCCCTATCCTACGGATCCTCCACAAACACATCAATTGACATGGCTGCTCGAAAGTGTCAACTCACTCGCTGCCCTCTCCCACCCCCACCCCACGCACATCAAAACACGAGCGCCCGCGCACACACATACAACGCACGCACACACACACACACACGCGCCCAAACACACAAATAAGCACGCGCTCGCGCGCGCGCGCGCGCACACACACACACACACACACACACACACAGAACAACGCGCGCGCACATACACACACTGACACACACACACACACACACACACACACACACACACACACACACACACACACACAGCGCGCGCACACTCACGACTATACATGCGCGCACACTAATTATATAACCATGCACGCCCGCACACAAAACACACCTCTCACACACACAAACGCGCACACAAAACGCGCTCGCAAACATACGCACACACACACATACACGCACGCGCCCTCGCGTCTACACATGTATACATATACAACGACACGTGCGCGCACGCACACATTCATATATTCAAGCATACGCGCGCGCACGCTAGACGTATGTATCACACACACACACACACACACACACACACACACACACACACACACACACACACACACACAAACACACACGCACACACACACACACACACAGAGGCACGCTTGCGCGCGCGCGCTCGCGCATACACACACACTCTCTCTCTCTCTCTCTCTCTCTCTCTCTCTCTCTCTCTCTCTCCACAGCACAGCACAACACAGCACACACAAACACAATACGTACGTATCCTCAGTGGAAGCCACTACAGAGTGTGGAACGTCACCACTTACTCTTGGCTCGAGTTTTGCAGCATGATTTTGAATGACTGGACTTCTTGAAGTCACAAAATATTACTTAGGCCTACCTTTTTCTTTTCGAGTTTATTATCTTATGTGCACCAGCCTTTTTCTTGAACGGGCCTGATATACTATAAATGTATATTTTTTTCCAGAGGCTTTTTAAAACGATCTTCTGGCATTTTTAACAATAAATACAATTCCAACAACACTTTTCACGCGAAAAGAAAGAATTCAAATGTCTGTTAAATTCCTTGTATGCAATAAAAGAATTTGGACTTTGATGAACAGAAATAGTCTCATCTTTCTCTCTTGGTATCAGAAATGAGGCTTGACTATAAATTGCTCTCCAAGAATGTCTTACAAACGTCTATGTTCTGTCAAAAGATATCATGCTAACAATGCTTCCAAATTGCATAGGAAACAAATTGCAGTTTCTTCTTATTATTCTTAAATTCTTATCTTTTTCGACACGTGCACATTCTTGATTAGGATATTTCAGAATGAGGAAAAAATCAGAAAATAATACAATTCTGGTTTTAGCAAGAACTTTGTTGCTGTGATTTAAGGTGAAAATGACGAATGACTGGCGGGAGAAGAATGTGAAAAGGATCAATGAATGACCGGAGAAGAGCGTTAAAATGGTAAGTAACTAACTGCAGAATAACATGAAAAAGATGAATGACCGACTGGAGAGGAACTTGAAAACGATGAATGACGGAGTAGAGAAGAACATAAAAACGAATGACTGAGTGGAGAAGAACGTGAAAACGATGAATGACTGAGTGGAGAAGAACGTGAAAACGATGACTGACTGAGTGGAGAAGAACGTGAAAACGATGACTGACTGAGTGGAGAAAACGTGAAAACGATGACTGACTGAGTGGAGAACGTGAAAACGATGAAAAATGACGGAGAAGAACGTGAAAAACGATGAATGAATGATGAGTGGAAGAGACGTGAAAACGATGAATGACTGAGTGGAGAAGAACGTGAAAACGATGACTGACTGAGTGGAGAACGTGAAAACGAACGTGAAAAGACGAAAATGAATGATGAGTGGAGAAGAACGTGAAAACGATGAATGAATGAGTGGAGAAGAACGTGAAAACGATGACTGATTGAGTGGAGAAGAATGTGAAAACGATGATGAATGAGCAGAGAGGACTCGAAAGCAACGAATGACTGATGTCAGAGGAAAGTGAAAATGACTGCTGACTCGTGGAGAATGTGAACACAATAAATGGCTGATGGAACAAGAGTGTGAGAATGACGAATGATGAACGGGACGTGAAGACAATGTGAGAATGATAAGAAAAGGGAAAAAAAAATGGTGAATAAATGACGAGGGGGAGGGGGGGGGGGGGGGAGGAGAGAGAAAACGAAAGTGGGATGGGAGAAGAACGAGAGAATGATGAAAAAAAAATTGTTCGGACGAGGTAATAAGAAATGTGAAAAGAACGCATAATGGATAGGGTTAAAAAACGGCACTTAAGAATAGTGAAGGAAGTATGAAAGGAATGAACGTGAACGATGAATAAACAGACAATTATAAACGAAAGGTGGGGTGAGTTGCATTACATCCATGAAGGAGAGGGATGATGGGGGAATCTGAAAATGATGTACGGCGGGCAGGACAGTAGCAAGAGGAGGTTCAGAAGAGTGACAAGACGAGAGGAGCATAAGAATGACAGAGTAAGCTATATGAAAACAGAACAGCCTGAGAATGATCCAGTGATGGACAAACTGCGGAAAAATGAAACGAGAGAACAATACTTTTTTTCACGAGGTGAAAAGAAGAAAAGGTGAAAATGATGAACAGGAGACGGGACACGGAGAGAGAGAGAGAGAGAGAGAGAGAGAGAGAGAGAGAGAGAGAGAGAGAGAGAGAGAGAGAGAGAGAGAGAGAGAGAGAGACAGGACGATGGACTACATAACATAAAGATACTGTTAGAATGATTCAGTAACAGAAGAAAGAGATGAAAGTAATGACGAGAATGATGGACGAAGTGAGGTGGGGGAAAAAAAAAACGAAATGGACGAGATGAATAGAGAAGAACATGAGAACGATGTATAATGGACGGGGGAAGAACGTAAAAAATTTCAGTGATGGATAGGACTAGAAGTAGCGAATGATAGACGGGATTATTAGAGAAATGAGAAGATGTTAACGGAGGGAATGGTTTATGAAGGACAAGAACAAGAGAAAGTAAGCATGACGAAGGAAGGAAAGAAGGAATATGGATAACAGATACAATGATAACAAGAAACCGTGAAGGTTATAACTAAATGACAAGAACGAGAACACGGTGCATGATCGACGGGACTAGAACACGAAAAGTATGACGGATTGAGAAAAAGAGCGTGAGAATGACGAACGAGGGGCAACAGAAGGAAAAGGGGTCAATAACGGACGGAAGAAAATCCTAAAGTAATGGTGAAAGACAGGGAAAAAAAAAAAGAGCGTGAGAATGATGAAAGAAAGATGGGGGAAGAACGAAGGTGAAAATGATGACAAAGTTACGGGAGACTAACATGTGAGTGATGAAGGGCAGTTCGGATGAGACGGCAAGAGACTGAGGACGGCGCATCTGGCCCTGATTGGAAGAAAAAAGGCAAACGCTAAAATGATGAAAGGATGGACGAAAGGAGATGAAAAGTGAGATGAATCATGATCTAAATGAATAAAGCACCAGCATAATAAATGAGGGGTATGATGAAAAGAGAAAGTGATATCTATGAATAAGAAGTGAAAAGAAGAATGTGAGAACGATAAATGACGTATGAAAGGTGACGGACAGATTTGTGGATGGGAATATATCGTGAGAACGATGAAGGGCGGGATAAGGAGAAAATGAAGAAAGGAGTGTGAGGCAATAGATAAATGAACACTAGACAGCGTGAAATGGTGCAGTGATGGCCAGAATAAAAGAAAGGAAACAAGGAAAGATGAGCGTTTACAAAAAGAGAAAAGAGAGGTGAGAATGATGAACAGGAAACTGGAGAAGGGAGATAAGAAGGGGAGGAACGTGGGAAGTACATGAAATCGGACATCGTAAGTGTAATCTACAGATGAATGGAATGAGAACAGAACCAGAGAAAAATGAATGCTGGATGCGATCAGAAAAGAAGAATGAAATGAATGACAGACGAAATTAGAAAAGAGAACGTGGGAATGGTGAATGACGACGAACTTGATGAAGAGGATGACGCAAAAATGATGAATGTTAAAAGAAGGGAAGCGTAAAAATTATGAATGTTGGAGTTACGGGAAAGTTGTGAACGAGTAATATCGGACAGGGGAAACGTGAGAATAAAGCATTTGGGAGAGCGGGGAAACGTGAGAATGATGAATGTTCGATCAGGGAAATGGTGAAAAATAATGAATGTCGGATGGGGGAAAAGGTAAAATAATGAATGTGTGGACTGAGGCAACGTGAAATGTTGAATGTTGGATGGAGGAAACGTGAATATGAAACATTTCGGAGTGGCGATAAACATGAGAATGAAGAATATTGAGCGGGGAAAAACGTGAAAAACAATGAATGTAGGACAGGGGAAAAAACGAAAAGGATGAATGCTAGACTGGAGTAAAATGTGAGAATGATGAATGTTGGAGAGGGGGAAGCGTACGAATAATGACTTTAGGACAGGGGAAAAACTTGAAAATGATGAATGCTGGGCTGGGGAAAATGTGAGAACGATGAATGTTGAGAGGTAGGGGGGAATATGAGAATGATGAATGTTTGAATATGGGAAAACATGAATATTGAACAGGTGGTGGGCGGAGTGGGGAGGAGGAAGGAGGGAAGGAGGGGGGGGGGGGGGGGGGCGTGGCAATGAATAATGCTGATTGAGGAAAAGGTAAGAATGATGAAAATCGGACTGCACGAAAAGGTGACAAGGGTTGATGACGAAGCAAGGTGAACATGCGAATGGTAAATGTTGGATGGGAGGTGCGTGCGTGCGTGCGTGCGTGTGTGTGTGTGTGTGTGTGGGGGGGGGGGGGGGGGGGGGGGGGGGGGAGGAGGGAGGGGGGGGGGTGAGGGGAGGGGATTGGGAGGGGAGGGGGGAGAGCGCATGAAAATGACCAATGTTGGACATGAGGAAAATATGAGGACTAGAAGTGTTGAACTGCGGGAAAACGAAAAAATGAGGAATGTTGGACTGGGCAGAAAGGCAAGTATGATGAATGGACTGCGGGGACTTGAGAGGGGCGGGGGGTTTGGAGTAGGAAGGTGAAACGCCAGAATGGTGATGGCTGGTCGGGAGAAAACTGAGGCAATGATGAATGTTGGACTGGAGGGGAAGAGAAGAACACACAACAGAGAATAACAGATGGAAGGCTGGTGCCACGCTGGTGAACGAAGGACGGATGAGGAAAGCGAAGGAATGAAAAGGGCCCGAGAATGATGGCCGTAACGAAAACAGGATGGCGACAGAGTAATAGTGGGCACGATCAGCACAGAATGAAACGGAATGAGAAGACGGTAACGCGTTAATATGAATGGTTGACACGATGAGATGAAGAGAACACAAACAAACGCTGAGTGAAAGACGGCGGCGGCAGAACATGACAACAGCAAATAAAGAACAAGGTGAGAGGGAGAGAACATGAGAATAATAACAGATGAAAGGAACGGTAACTGAGGAACGTGGGAAAGACGAATGGTGGACGAGTGACGATTAAAAAAAAAAAAAAAAAAAGTGAAACTGATTTTTGATGCTCTGGAGGAGGAAAGGAGTTTCAGAGAGAATGAATGATGGATGGGAAAAGAACATAAGAATGATAAATGACAGGCGAGATGGGAAGGGAGAACTAGATGTAGCTGAATATGCTACGTCCATCCCACTGTTCAATACCGCCGAAAGGCCGAAAGAGAAATAAAGGGGTTGCGATGGAAATGAATGTATCATAAGTTCGTAGCAATGCACAATAACAGATCAGCAGTGTATAACAGGAAACTGTTCGTAGTACAGAAGAATAAAAAAAAAAAAAAAAAAAAAAAAAGGGGGGGGGGGGGGGGGGGGGGGGGGAGCAGGGCTTCAAATGTCGGAGATGTGGTGGGAAAATATCAAATATGTCATAAGAGAATGAGGAATATGGAAACATGAATAATGTACAACAGCGGGTATGGCGTTAATGAATGGGCTAAAGAATTAAAAGGGGGGGGGGGGGGGGGGGGGGGGGGGGGGGGGGGAAAGTGATAGGTCTCAGGTTCAAATCCATTTAATATGAAAAGAAGACATCTGCGGAGGAAAAGCGAGAAGTTACCACTGGACGGAGATGGAAAACTGATGGTGGTGTGTCCGGTCCTCTCAGCACGTCTACACCATGTTAACGCGATAAAGTGAAGGGTCTCTGGAGAACATCAAGGATCAAACTTGAAAAGCAGGGAGTGGAGAGAAAACTGGACTGAAAAGGGCAATATCCTGGTGTGAAAGAACGCAAGTGAGAAGCAAAGGAAGTAAAAGAAAAAAAAAAACAAAAAAAACAAGTGTTGTGATGATCACCAGAAAACCGTACGTGAATGAGAACTGGGGAAGAGAGGAATATTCATAGACTCATAAGCGGCATGTCTTTGAGTGGATCAGACGTAAACCATTTCAGGGCCGTAGGAATTTATAAAACAATATCATGTCGAGTCGTCAGACTGAGGATCTGAACATGCATGGATCAGTATTTTTTTTTAAAGGCCAAAGTTTTTTTAATCAACGTGATTCAACATAGTTGCTTCAACGTACACATGATGACAACGATGACAAAGCAAAAAAGAGAGAGGAGAAGAAGAAGAAGAAGAGAAGAGAAGAAGGAGGAGGAGGAGGAGGAGGAGAAAAGAAGAAAAAAGAGGAGGAAAGAAGAAGAAGGAGGAGAGGAGGATAAGGAAAAGGAAGAGGAGGAAGAAGAAAAGAAGAGGAAGGAGAAGGATGGAGAAGAAAGGAACAAGAAGAAGGAAGAAGGAAGACAGGAAGAGACGAACCAGAGGAGGAGAAGAAAAGAAGAAGAAGAAGAAGAAGAAGAAGAAGAAAGAAGAGGAGGAAGGAGGAGGAGGAAGAAAGAAAGAAGAAAGAAAAAGAAAGAAGAAAAGAGAAGAGAAGAAGATGATGAAGAAGATGGATGAACCTGAAAAGAAGATGATGAGGAAAAGTAGAACATGAACAAGAAAAACAAGAAGAACAAAAAGGAGAACAAGATGACGACGACGGAAGATGATGATGAAAATAAAAGAAGCAACTGCAAACAAACACGAACGGAAATGAAAGCAAAGTGACGGGAAGGGCCAGAACTGCGCTAAGAATAACACAGCAACAGGAAGAGTAGAACTCAACAACAGCCATACAGCACACAAAAAAAACACAAACACACATCATATGTTGGACTAATTGTGGTCCAGTTCATCCCTGATGAACGTCTAGAATGTCTGATTTCACTTTTTTAAAAATGCCTCAGGTACCCCACCCACCCCCTTCCCACCAATACACATACTCATCCCCTTAAATAGTACGTTCAGGGTAAAGCACCCAGGCCGATGTCAGACGACTTCACAGACGCCCGGGGCTTTATGTATTGATACATTGGTGTTCTGATGGTATCGGTGCCGTGTTCCATAATCCCTCTACCATCCCTCTTCCTTTCCATCCCCCCACCCTTCCCACCTGCCTTCCTGTTGCGGTTTTCCCGTCCGCCCTACCACCTTCGTGAGTGTCGACGCTCACCTAAACATGACCTCACACCGAACCTGGCTCGGTTGTCACTTCTCTGCACAAGGTCTACACTGAATCAACTCTGAATGCCAGTTTGACGGATGCGCAAGAATCTCAGCAACGAAATAGTGTTGGATACTACCAGCGGTATCACGAAATAAATCGGAGCGATGATGAACTGTTGAAAACTATGAGCGGTATCACAAGCAAAGTGTTTCACGAAACAGCAACGAAATAACCTTGAGCTGCACATTGGTTACACTCATAAAGAGTGAACAGCATGAAGCCTGGAGAACTCAACAAAGACTAACTCAACCAGATGCAGAAACTTGGTCACTGTAAAAAAAAAAAAAAAAAAATAAAAAAAAAAGTGTAAAAGTGTACGGTGTTGACTACCTTCGGACAGGAAACGGTGAACCAGGGGGCACTTATATGGCAGCCCGTTTGTTGACCTAGAGTACAGGGAGCTAAACAGAACTTAACCCTTAGGCAAAAAGTGTCACGCAAGAAGTGAACATAGCACGTAGAACGTACAACGGAGAAAAAACGGTCAGGACACTCTGTGTGTGTGTGTGTGTGTGTGTGTGTGTGTGTGTGTGTGTGTGTGTGTGTGTGTGTGTGTGCGCGCGCGCGCGCGCGCGCACCAGTGCGTGCGCTTATAATAAATTTCAGTTTAAGACGAAAGCGTATTTTACAAAGGTAAACGACAGCTCCAGATATAATCGGACATTGGATGGCTGGATACAAACGAAGTTTCTTGACAGACCGAGCTCGTCCGGATATGTGGTGAAAAACAACAAAGTCTTGGCATACTGGCTCCACAATCACCACGAGATGAATGCTCGTGCTTTTAGGAGAAATTAATTACTAAAAGCCGAAAGCATTGTCAGAAACCAAACTGAGATGCCAGTGTCGGAGATGGGCACGGACAATGTCTGTTTCAGCACAGCTCGAACAGACCACAGACAGCATTTCCAGGGCTGTCAACTCGTACCCCCCCAAAAAACAGGCAAACAAAACACAAAGAAACCAACAAGTAAAATACAAACAAACGAACAATAAAACTAACAAGTCGCTCCCGTCAAAGGAACACTCAGATTTACTTACAGTTTGCAGGTGCACTTTTTTGCTTTATAACTTTTTGAATTGATCAATTATGTGTACATAATCAAATCATTCAACTGAAGCAGCAACAAGCAATAACTTATGGGGTATAGGTGCACTTCTTCAGAATATTTCCATGCTGAGTAAAAAACTAAGCCATCTTAAGTGCACTGGCCACTCACTCTACCCACACACACACACACACACACACACACACACGCATTTCGCTCAGATTTTGTTTTTGAAAAAAACACACACAACACACACACAAGTGCCTCTTCTCTCATTATCTCATCTTACACACACACACACACACACACACAAATTGACACACACACACACACACACACACACACACACACACACACACACAGAAAGAGAGATTAGCACCGGATTTCTATGAGACCGGGACACAAATTTCATTGAGAAGATCCTCACCCACCCACCCTGTCTCTCCCCTGCATTCCTGTGGAGCGATTTTTTTTTTCTTTTAAGTATGTAGAGCGTTCAAAACGCAGATCAAAGAACGGGCCACAGAGGTAGGAAGAAAGAGTAAGGAAACGGAGACCAAAAAAAATAATAAAAAATTTTTTTTTTTAAAAGGAAGAAAAACGAAGGAAATTAGGAGCACAATATCGTCAGAAGACTAGAAACAGTTTGCATTAAAAGAGCCCCCCCTACCCCCTCTCCCCTACCCACCCCTTTATTGTGGCACGGGGTGTCCACTGTACAAGGTGAATTCTAGGCGCGCGGTGTGCTGCAGATGGGATCACAGGATGACCAAGATGACGAGGTGAAACATGAACACATTAGTGGCACGGTCAAGCTGGTTTAGAAAAGTATCACACAGAAAATCCTCACAGAAGAACTGTGTTCACGTGTTGGCAACATTGGAAAGTTGTTGCAGGAGACTCAGAGAATGTAAGCCGGTGCAGGAAGGAGTTGTCGTGGGACCTAATCAGTGTTCTTACCTCTAGGATGTTGTGAACGTCCGCTTCACTCACAGAAAGAAAGCAAGCGGGGTGCATCAGTGAATGAGGAGCCATGAAGGCATTGGGGGGGGGGGGGGGGGGGGGGGGGGGGGGGGAGGAGGGAAAGGACAGACGTTCGGAAGGGATAAAGTGGGTTCTTAGATAATGAGAGATAAACGCTTGTAGCTTCAGTTAAACAACTGGTAGAACAAAGACCAAAGACCAAATACGTTCGACATTATATATATATATATATATATATATATATATATATAAAGTGATCGGGATGAAATGTAGATTCAAACACAAGATGTCCAAGACTTGAAAAATACCTCGCTTCGCAAAAACATTAACAATAGGTGTAATATTCATACGCTTACAGCACAGCCGCTTGCAGATTCCATACTGACCGCCATTACTGCTTGTGCTGTCAAACATCAGGAGTGTTCGCGCGGTCTTTGCGCGCCCGCGCCCGAGCGCTTTGTGTGTGTGCGTGTGTGTGTGTGTGTGTGTGTGCGTGTCGGGGGGGGGGGGGGGGGGGGGGGGGGCGCTCGGGGCGCGCGTGTGCTTGCGTGCATGTGTGTGAGAAGTTGGGGGTGGAGTTGATGCGGGGAAGCACGAACGGGGAAGAAAGCCACGTGACATCTCCAATGTCTTCTGAGAAGGCAAGGCGGGTGGGAAGGGGAAGAGGGTGTGGTAGACAGTCAAGAAGTAGCGGTAAGGGCGGGTGGAGGGGGAAGAGGGTGTGGTGGTAGACAGTCCAAGAAGTAGCGGTAAGGGCGGGTGGAGGGGGAAGAGGGTGTGGTAGACAGTCAAGAGAAGTAGGAGTAAGGGCGGGTGGAAGGGGAAGAGGGTGTGGTAGACAGTCCAAGAAGTAGTGGTAAGGGGGCGGGTGGAAGGGGAAGAGGGGTGTGGTAGACAGTCCAAGAAGGGGGGAGTGTGGTAAGGGGCGGGGGGGTGGAAGGGGAAGAGGGTGTGGTAGACAGTCCAAGAAGTAGGAGTAAGGGGCGGGTGGAGGGGGAAGAGGGTGTGGTAGACAGACAAAGAAGTAGGAGTAAGGGGCGGGTGGAGGGGGGAGAGGGTGTGTGGTAGACAGACAAAGAAGTAGGAGTAAGGGGCGGGTGGAGGGGGAAGAGGGTGTGGTAGACAGTCCAAGAAGTAGCGGTAAGGGGCGGGTGGAGTAGACAGAAGAAGTAGCGTAAGGGGCGGGTGGAGGGGGAAGAGGGTGTGGTAGACAGACAAAGAAGTAGGAGTAAAGGCGGGTGGAAGGGGGAAGAGGGTGTGGTAGACAGACAAAGAAGTAGCGGTAAGGGGCGGGTGGAAGGGGAAGAGGGTGTGTAGACAGACAAAGAAGTAGTAGGAGTAAGGGGAAGGGGTGGAGGGGGAAGAGGGTGTAAGTGGTAGACAGACAAAGAAGTAGCGGTAAGGGGCGGGTGGAAGGGGAAGAGGGTGTGGTAGACAGACAAAGAAGTAGCGGTAAGGGGCGGGTGGAGGGGGGGAAGAAGAGGGTGTGGTAGACAGTCAAAGAAGTAGGAGTAAGGGGCGGGTGGAGGGGGAAGAGGGTGTGGTAGACAGTCAAAGAAGTAGGAGTAAGGGGCGGGGGTGGAGGGGGAAGAGGGTGTGGGTACAAGAGTAAAAAAGAGGTAGCAGTAAGGGGCGCAAGAAACTGTTAGCAGAGGTCTCCAATGAAATATCATTTACAGATCATTGCGTGGTTCTTAATCACATCGTCTACGGACACACGTTTACTCTATTATCAGTATTATCACCATTATATTAATCACTAGCGATATTACCATCATCAACAGCAACAATAGTAGTTGTAGTAGTAATTTTCTTTTCTTGTCGCCATCTGTCCATTATCCCTTGACGCTGTCCTAGCCTGATTCTCTATTCTTCAGCGCAAGACAGGCGTTTCATCCAACGTCTATCCCGCGCTGAAGTGAATGAAGATAAGTGATTGCTCGTTCGTGTTCGTTGTCCTGAGTGTTTTGTGTCTCTTGCCTGAAGAAGACCCAAGAGGTCGAAACGCGTTGTGTTTTTGTCTTGTGATTCGTTTGTCCACGTTTTCTTGACGGTTCGCCGTTAATTACATTTCAAATTTGTTTAGATTTCCGCCTGCAGTCACCTCACTTTGCAACTAAACCAACAGTGTTTTAGCCACTTGTGCATAAAAAGCTCAAGGTGTTTCAAACAAAAAAAAAGAACATCTGAAGCAGGGGACGTCAGGAGGGTTGGGGTGGAGGGGGGGTGGGGTTGAAGAGGGATTCGCTTTCAAACTGTATTTATCAGTAATATACAGACACAATGAAATGGAGCGAGAAAGGGGAACGCAATCTATCGGAGGAAAGAAATGTTTTGCCCGGTTCACCATCGCATTGCAAGTCCCGCATTTTTGTCACTATGTGTGTGTGTGTGTGTGTGTGTGTGTGTGTGTGTGTGTGTGTGTGTGTGTGTGTGTGGCAAACGGGAAGGAAGAGGAAGGACCGGGATTGGGTGTAGGGTGAATGGAGGGGGAGGGGAAGAGGAGAGGGAAAGTCTGTATGACTCGCAGTTGCAAATGCGGTATGCCCGTCTCTTTATCACGGTCTGTCCATTTCTCACTCTCTCCCTATATACTTTGTTTAGAAGTATATGCAGAAGTGGTCTGTTTGTGTGGGTGTGTGTGTGTGTGTGTGTGTGTGTGTGTGTGTGTGTGTGTGTGTGTGTGTGTGTGTGTGTGTGTGTGTGTGTATGAATGTGTGTGAACGCACGCGCGCGTGCGTGTGTGTAAGAATATATGTGCACATGTTTGTATGTGTGTGCACGTGTGTGTGTGTGTGCGTGCGCGTATGTGTCCCTGCGTTTGTGTATGTTTTTGTGTGTGTGCATGTGCGTGCACGTGTATTTATGTGCGCGCATGTGTGTGTGTGAGAGAGAGAGAGAGAGAGAGAGAGAGAGAGAGAGAGAGAGAGAGAGAGAGAGAGAGACAGACAGACAGGACAGACAGAGAGACAGAGAGAGAGAGAGAGAGAGAGAGAGAGAGAGAGAGAGAGAGAGAGTTTGTGAGAGTGCAGTGTTGTTGTGTTGTGTTGTGTTGTGTGTGTGTGTGTGTGTGTGTGTGTGTGTGTGTGTGTGTGTGTGTGTGTGTGTGTGTGTGTGTGTGTGTGTGTGTGTGTGTGTGTGTGTGTGTGTGCGTGCGTGTGTGTGTGTGCGCGTGCATGTGTGTGTGTGTGAATGCGCGCGGTTGCGCGCGCGCGTTGTGTGTGTGTGTGTGGTGTGTGTGTGTGTGTGTGTGTGTGTGTGAGAGAGAGAGAGAGAGAGAGTGTGAGTGTGAGAGAGAGAGAGAGAGAGAGAGTGAGTGTGTGTACACATATGTGCGAGTCTGTGTGTGCGTGTGTGTACACGTGTGCGAGTATGTGCGTGTGTGTATATGTACATGTGTGTGCTTGCTTGTGTGTGTGAGCGTGCATGTGTGTGTGCGCGTGTGTGTATGTGTGTGTGTGTGCGCGTGTGTGTATGTGTGTGTGTGTGTGTGTGTGTGTGTGTGTGTGTGTGTGTGTGTGTGTGTGTGTGTATCTATGTACATGCACTCGAAGATTCTATTTCAGAACCACCAGACTTTCTCCACAGTTATTCTCCGATCCACCTTCAACACCCTCATCCTCCCTTTGAGACAGATTCCAACAAAACAACCCCCCTTGACAGACGACCCCCGAACCCCAGCACCAAAGACCAACCCCCCCGCCAAACCCCACCCACCATCAAACGGCAGTTCCGCTGACCCGCCCTCTCTGGGTTCTTTGCTTTCCCCCCTCATCTCGGGACCAACACAGGGTGCCAGCTCTCCATGGTTCTAGAA